>CM076578.1:1121736769-1121914425 GCA_034641835.2 Pinus albicaulis | reverse complement strand
CAATATGTGGGATTAATTATGGAGGGTGCTTTTGTATCTCAATTTTTTGTTTTGTTTAATATTGGTTGTTATCCAAACAGAACTGTCTTTGGTTCATTGATTATGTGTTGCATGCTAGTTTGACTAGAACACTGTAAATTCCGGTTTTATTGTCTTAACTCACATAATTCTTTAAAGGTTACTAGCTCAATGGAAGAGCACCTGCCATGCAGGAGGTTGGTGGTTCGATTCCACTGTACCCTAACATGAATTATTCAATGATATTGTAGATTTTTTTAATTAAATATTTTTATATTGATTTATTTTAATGGTGAGATTTTTTCTGGATTCATTGTCTTATATTGTCTCTAGAGAGAAAATAGATAGGATTAAAGACATTGTCTCCATAAAGACAATATGTCTTTAATTCCAACTATTCAAATGAAATTTTTCCTAAGAGACAAAAATGAAAATGTCTTTGGAGAGACAAAAATGAAATTGTCTCTGGAGAGACAAAAATGCTTGTGTTATATATTGTCTTTATAGAGACAATATTTTAAGACAATTTAATTTTAAGATGATTTAATTTGAGACACCCGCGTAAAGACAATATTTAAGACAATACACAAGTTTTCTTTTGTCTCAAATTAAGACAATCTACCCAAAAATTGTCTTAAATATTGTCTTAAAACCCCCCTCTATGTTGTAGTGTCATTATGAAAATCATTCACCATTTAATTAATTAGATGCAGAATCGGTTCCTTTTCCAACCTTCCTGTCTTTTCTTTGAAAACGATAGCAATGTCGATGACTTCTTTGGTCGAGAGACCTTTTATTCATATTCAAGCTTCAGTAGCACTCACGGCGAACTTGAGCCTGAGAATGACTTCGACCTTGATCATTTGTTAAATGATGACATTATTGAATAGTTAGCCTACTCTGATATGATATGGACTAATTGGTTCTACATATATTCTTGCATCCTCTAGTTGATAAAATATTCAAGTCTATGATGAGTTGTGATTAGTATACATTTATTATAATTTTTATATTAATTATGTTTTTTAAATGATTATAAATATTACATTTCAAAAAATTATATTTTAAAAATATAAACTATTCTCAAAATTTTCACTCTTAACCATTTGATTATAAATTTGTGTAGTTTTGTTTTTAATGGTTAATAAGGCGATTTGCTTTGATTATTTCAATAAATTATATTTAAATCAACATATTTATCTTAATATACATGTCTTATATATTAAGATTTCTATGCTAGATATTGATATAGAAATTAAAACATTACATTAATTTTAATATACATACATTTATTCAACAATGTTATTTTATTTATATTCAACTTATGTAATTTGTGAAATATAATTCTAAATCATATATACTAAAATCAATACATTAATACATATAAAATTATACTATATATATTTTTATTTGTAAACTCTTTTTTTTTTTTGGCAAATGTGAATGCTATAGTATTTGAATATTTAACATTTTTATATTAAGTTTAATGCATTCAAATTTCATTATTTAACATTTAGTTTTCACATTTTAGTTTTATAATTTAAGTTATTGGGGTTTTTAATTGTATAATTATCATTATGTTATAAGAGTGACTTTACATAATTATCATGCATTATAATGGTAATATATACTTTTTTTAATTTATTTATACCAATTTATACACAATGGTGAGGTTATGTCTATAAATACTTTGTTTTAGCAATAAGGCTAAACGGAATTACATAGGGGTTTCCACAAAGAACAAGAGAGTTGTCGCTACTAAGTAGCCGCAATGTAGTTTGAACAACAGAGTTTCCGCAAAGTATAAGAGAGCTTCCACCACTACAACAGGGAGCAACCACAACGTTGTTTCATCAATGAACACCTACAGCTGTGTTGCAACAACTCTCTGAACACGAACACAATGGATCCTTTTCCAAAAAACTTGTTACATTACATAATTGGTCAAAATCTCTGAAAAACAACATTCACGCTTAAGCCAAGGTATACATTTTTCAAATAGATAGGGGATTAGGTATCAATTAGGTGTACTTATAGTAGTTTTCAAATAAACCTATTACTCTCCTCACTTTTTTTCAAACTCATATGATGGTAATTTATGTCATATGTTTTAGGTAGTTCTTTCTTTTAACCCATTCCCACATTGTTTACTTCACTATCTCACCAGAATTATAATGTTGGTTTACATTATATGTTAGGGGCAATTATAATGTTGGTTTACATTATAATTTCCCAAACATTACATGATGTAAACCAACCTTGGTTGTTGGGGAAATTATTTATGTAATATACCCAAATATGTATATATAATTAAAGAACCTCATTCACTATCATATTAAATGTTTTCCCACATGAATAGTGCAACTGAACCAATTGCGGGGAGTGTCTCGAACAACAAGCATACACAAACACGGATTGTTGCAACGCTAAGCAAGGAATGAACAAATGGGAAATACATCAAAACATGATAGTTGCCTAGCCTTGATACCCTATTGGAATTGAGTCTCATGCATTTGGAACAACTTGAGGGAAGCTTCTGCAATGTGACCTGAGACAACTCTATATTTAAACCTACTATTCTGTCAATACCTTGCATTGCAGTCCTATTAAAATATGGTTCTTTTGAGATTTTTATTTATACTTAAGCCCTTCCCTATTTGAAAAATGTATAACTTGGCTTAAGTGTGAATGCTGTTGTTCAGAAAGCTTGATGGACTATGTAATATAAAAATTTTGTTGGAGGAGGACTCACTGTGTTCTTATTTAGAGAGTTGTTGCAACGCAAATGTAGGTGTTCATTATTGAAACTAAGTTATGGCTACTCCCTATTGTAGTGGTGGAAAATCTCCTCTTCTTTGGTCATTGTTGAAACTACGTTGCGAAAACTCTCTTCTACTTTGTGGCAACTCCGTTGTTCAAACTACATTGTGTATACTCAGTAGCAACAACTCTCTTGTACTTTATGGAAACCCATCTATAGTTTGCTTTAGACTTGTTGCTAAAATAAATTATTTATAGACACAACTCGCTTTCAAGTGTCCTTTTCCATGTCATATTGTAAATCACTCTTCTTGGGAATTATTTGCTAAAGAAAAAATCATTTTATTGTTAAATAGATCATTTAGGCCTCCTCCGCCAAGTCAAACTCAAGGAGATCAAGTCGGCCTCAAACAAGGTAATTCGACCACACCAAAAGCCTATATATTGGATCAACTTGACCTCATATGATAAACTCTCTCATCAAGTTCAGTTTTCAGTAAAAAATGCAGTATTGGTTGCAAAAAAGAGTATGAAGTTGTAGGAGAAAAAGGAGAGAAGCTGGAAGAAGGAAAACAAGTTTTTGGGCTATATTTCTCTCACACATGGGAATTTATTAAGTTGAAATTGGGACCAAAATTCTATCTCTGCTGCAGGGTCAAAGTTCTGAAGCTGGGGGTCAAAAATCTGCAGTTTTTGGGAGATCAAAATTTTTGCAGTAGTTGCAGTAATTGGGATCGAAGTTTTTGGGATGGTGTTGGGATGAAGTTGGTGAACAAGAAGAGAACATTGAAGTTTGTTGCATCATATAAGGCTGAATTTGTGGAGGAGGAAGGTTTTTTGGTCTAGTGTATTGGTTGTCTCACTGTCATATGCATCTACTAAAGGAAGAGTTCATGACTGGGTTTTCCCCTATGTAGGGGTTTGTCATGGATGTCCACCCACATCTGGTGTCCTTGATCTTCATGTTTTGTATGTGATAATTTCTTGATGAAACAAAGATAAAAGAAGAAGATAATAAAATTAATAAGAGCACAAGAATATCACAAGTAATTATAATCATAAGAAAATATTTTTGCCTTTCTGATTTTCCAACATGGTATCAAAGCTAAGGTGAAGAAGGATGAGAAAAAGGAAAACTAAAGATCTACTGAAAGGGGAATAAGGATTCTTAACAAGGGTCATCAAGAAAATGGATCATACAAGGGGGGTAATTCTACTATATTCAAGAACCACGTATAACTCGTTGAAGGGAGAAAACAAATTAGAAGGATCCTCCAACTATAGGGCATGGAAGAGGATAGATCTCATCTTGGAAAAAAATAATGTCTTGGATCTAGTCAAAGGAAAAATAAAGAAGCCTACATATGAATCAAGTGAAGCAGAGAAAGCAAAGTTTAGAGAAAAAAAAAATGTTGGCCTTGATTCTAATAGTGGATGGGATAAAGGACAACCTCATTCCATATATATCCAACATAGATTTCACTCTAGAAATGTATGAGGCCCTATCAAAATTATTCACAATCAAGAGCCTTGGTCAAATTGCAATCCTAAAGAATGAACTAAGAACTATGAATATGACAAAAGATGATATTGTGGCATCCTTCTTTGTAAGGATAGCGAGAACCAGAGATGAACTCTAGGAAATAGATGAAATAGTACCTGAAAAGGAGCTTGTGACTACCGTTCTTATAGGATTACCAACACCTTGGAGTGCCTTTGCATCAGGGATCTACAGTTGGAAGGATACTCCTACATTTGAACAATTATGGAATGCATGCAATAAAGAAGGAGTCATAATATCATTAGTAATCAACAAGGAGAATGAAGAGGAGAACATCTCAAATGAATATTCCACTCATCACAAGAATAAAGGAACCTTCAAGAAGTTCAAAGGGCCAAGGAAGAAGACAGACCTATCCAAGGTTGAATGTTACAATTGTCACAAAATGGGTCACAATAGAAAGAATTGTCCTGAGAATCAAAGGAATAAAAGGAGAGATAGGGATCAAGCTAATATTTCCAATGAAGAAACACCAAAGAAGAACAAGGATGAAGAATCAGAAACCAAGTAATTACGCTACTAAGTCCTCTCTCTCTCTTATCTCTCTTAATGTTCTATTCTAAATTGTTTTCCTTGATGTTTTGATTTCTAGTACTTGTAGGCCTAACATGCTTTGGTAGAAATTTTTTGAACTGTTTTGATAAAGCTATAGGTGTCCCATAAGATTGGATTAAGAGCGAGCCCTCACCATTTTTCCAAAGATAAGCATCGTACTCCTTGCATTATATTTTATGTTTGGTTTCCCTCTCTTATCTAGACGTGTTTGTATCATATGCTTATAATCTTTCTTTTATATTTTCCTTGTTTAGGAAAGCTTATTGAATGCTCAAGAGTTATGGATGAGACCTCACAAGACAAAGCATGATAGAAGTTCTATTGCAAAGGAATATCTTCAATAATTGATGTCCTACAAGGTTTGGTAAGGAACAACTCAAGGTATGTCTTAAAATATAAGCCTTGTTATAAAGTTCTCTTTACACAAAAGGTACAATCATTCATATCTTTTAAAATATGCTTTACATTATTAACATCGTTATGTTTAGGATTCTGAATCACAAATATTCTTGTTAGGGTGGTTAATCATTAGGTTAAATCTACCATCATTAAATCATCATTGTAGAACCATAAAAAGTTCAGTGTAAGACCCTAACCTAAGGGTGTGTCAATATTGAGTATGAAACCCAATTCTACATAGGGTTATTGATGAAATCTATAAAATACTATTTTTTTGATGTTTAGGGTTATGGTACTATTATATAAACCATGGTCCTTTAGGGTTTGTTGTGTATTGAAAACCTAGACCTTTAAGGTTTTGG
The DNA here is from genome assembly GCA_034641835.2 of Pinus albicaulis. Classification (NCBI taxonomy): domain Eukaryota; kingdom Viridiplantae; phylum Streptophyta; class Pinopsida; order Pinales; family Pinaceae; genus Pinus; species Pinus albicaulis. The sequence continues at coordinate 1,121,908,770 of CM076578.1, read as the reverse complement.
TAATTTAGGGTTTATGAGCAAAACCCTTGTAATATTTGTAGTAAGTTCCTAGGAATGAAACCCCAAGGTGTATATTTGTTTGTCTGATCGAAATCCTAGTCTGATCAAAATTATTATATGTCTAACTTTAATGAATTGATATATATGTCTTCGATTTACCTAATAGATGTGATATGCTTGTGCATGATTATGCAATCCTAGATATGTATATATGCTAACCTAATTATTAATGCTCATAGTTCTAGGGTTTGTAACAAAGCCTTAGTAGAAGTTAGATATTCTAGGATATGGTAATATTGTTTCCAATATGATGATAAAATCTAAGGGTTTACAACAAACCATAGAAGGAACGTGTCATATTATTGAAATCGTAAATGATGTTATGTTTGGTTTTGATTGTTGATATCTAAGGTTTAATGTCTTATAGATGGATTCTAGGGTTTTAAATATATCATATTAGAGTGTGTCATATCTCTGAAAGTAATATTGAGGCCCTAGATATGATGAGATTGATATCTTGATTGAGTTACTGATGTGATCTAGGGTTTTAAAAAACTCTAGCAATAATTTCAAGTATAATATATTGTTGATTATGAACCTAAATAATTTTAGGTATTTGATGTCTAAAGTCTAATGTATGATTCTTATATGGTTAACTTCATGCTTCTATATATGTATTTGGTTGTACTTTCTATTAAAGTTCTACAGGTATACAATCTTCAAGATAATGAAGATGTTCGTATAAGCATGATGAAGAAATCCATAAGATCAAGATGTCTTGGATAAGAAGGATTGAAGCCATGAAAGACTCTTTGATGTTATAGAAAGCAATTGATATCCCTAAGTTAAGAGGGAGATTGGATAAAATAAAGGATATATCTCCCCAATTGAGAGGGAAGGCATATTATGATAGTCATGGTGGATACCTTGAAGAAGAAATTGGAGAAAGTATATTGAGGATGCCTTGGTGTTGCTGAAGAAATTAAAGAAGAAAAGCTTCCAACTAGTTTCATATGAATAACTTGATATAAGTGGAATCAAGATGATTGAAGAACCTTAAGGTTTGTGTTTAATTATGTGTACTTGAAAGTTTTTTTTTATTGGGGTTTTGTTTGTACAGGTAAATCTCTCGAAGTTTTGGAAGCATGTTTTGCATGCTTTATTTATTTGATTTTACCAATCTGTTTGATCAAGAGAGATTTGATGTTACCAATCTATTTGATCGGGAGATATATGTTGTTATTGATTTGAATAATCAGGAGTTTTGAGGCATCCTGTGTAATACAAAATCTGTGGGAGGACATCTAGCCGACCTGTGTGTTAATGTCTAGTTCTCGAAGTAGGGAGGGTGGCGTTGGTCAGAGATATCTCACCTTGAATTATGCACCTAGATCCCTGGATTGATGGTTAGTAAGAAAGCCTAATGGTACCTATAGTGGTTGAAAGCTTTATTCCATGTTAGTCCCACCAGGATAGATTACCCTGGTTAGGAATCTAGTCTGTGGCACTGAGTGTGCCTAAACACTTCTTAGTTCATGTGATTTTAGATCTTCCATATATATATATATATATATATATATATATATATATATAATTATTAATACCTCCCTAGTTAATAGGGAGTGTTTAAACATGTAACTAGGTTCAGAGTTCATAATTGTACTTGAGTCAATGAAATGTATTTATTTAAGAAAGAAAAACAATTTTTATTATTAAATAAAATTGACTTATTAAAGCCTGGGTTTCATGCTTGGGTCAATTTTTTTAGGTCAACGTCTCCATTGTATACCTCTATGGTTTATGTTAAGTGTCCTTGTCCATGTAATATTGTAAAGACCCTTCTTGGGAATTATTTGTTAAAGAAGACAATTATTTTATTGTAAAATAGGTCATTTATGCCTCCTCCACCAAGTCAGCCTCAAACAGGGTAATTCGACCTCACCGAAATCCTATATATTGGAGAAACTTGATCTCATTTGACACACTCTCTCATCAAGTTTGATTTTTATTAAAAAGTGCAGTAAATTGGTTGCAGAAAAGAGTAAAAATTTGCAGGAGAAGGAGAGGAGCTGGAAGAAGGAAAATGAGTTTTTGGGCTATCTTGATCTCACACATGTGAATTTATGAAGCTCAATATGGGACCAAAATTCTCTCTCTGTTGTAGGGTTGAATTTCTAAAGTTGAGGGTGGAAAATGTGCAGTTGCTGGGAGATCGAAATTTTTGCAGTAGTTGTAGTAACTAGGATCGAAGTTTCTAAGATGGTGTTGGTTCGAAGATGTTGGATAAGAAGAGAATATTGAAGGTTGTTGCATCATAGAAGTCTATATTTGTGGAGGAGGAAGGTCTGTTGGTCTAGAGTTTTGGTTGTCTCATTGTCATATGAATCTACTAAAGGAATAGTTCTTGACTGGGTTTTCCCCTATGTAGGGTTTTTTCCTTTGCTGTCAGCCTACATCTAGTGTCCTTGATATTCATGTTTTTTATTTGATAATTTCTTGATGAAACAAAGATAAAATAATAAGATAAGAAAGTTAATAAGAACACATGAATATCACAAGTAATTATCCTTATAAGAAAATATTTCTACCTTTCTAATTTTCCAACAGGCCCATCAGAATAGCCAGAGAGTCACTGCCAACGAGGGAGGGCACAAAAAACGAAGGGTGAAACGTTGAATAGTTAGCCTACTCCTTTCAATAATCATGGTGTTAGGTTATAAATATATACAAATATATGTTTATCATATTTTCAGCTAATTGAAAGAAACAAAGTTGTAGTGTCAGGTTGGCAATGTGTCATTTAACCAACTTAGCATTTTATAATACTTATGGTTTTTTCTGCTAATTAAATAGTACAGACCTAAAAATATGTTCCGGCAATGCCATGCTTTTGAAATTATAGTATCGATTTCCTAATGCAACCCAGGTGAAAAATGAAAGTTAATTCCACTGATTGATTATATATCATTATTCATATCACATCATTATGTTGTTCCAACATGTTGAAATTGGAAACAAGAAACAGTGAAAATGACACCATAGGGGGATTCTGATTTAATTTTCCCTTAATTAAATTGGAAGAAAAATTGTAATTTCATCTCATGAAAACTTGTATTAGTTAATTGAGTCAGGAAAAATGAGTTAGCTTAGGAAATTCGAGTTAGAGGTCAGAGACGAGGCATGTAGATTTCTCCCATGATTTTAGGGGGTCCAGTTACAGTTATTTGTGAGTTGTAATTAGATAACTCAAGAAATTGAGTTAAAGTCAGTTTAACTAGTTCTAACTGAGAGTTGAGCTAGTGAGAGGTCCAGTGAATTAAATCTGATTTAATTCACAAGTATTGATCAATCATTTCATTGATAATTCACTATAAATAGTTTTTTCATGTCATTTCTAAGGAAGGCCCATTTGAGTTTGAGGTTAAAAGAAAGATAAATATCAATTGTATAATTAGAAAATTGTATAGGTCATGCATAAGGTCATCGGGAAGCCTTGAAAAGATTGCGCAATTATTATTTTGGATTTTCCTAATTAATAGGGGCTCAATTATCCCAAGAATGCGTAAAGAAATCAAGCCAGGCCTAGGCAAGAAAAATGTTAAATATTGGACCAAACTTGCTTAGATCGCAAGCCAGATTTGAGCATGATCAAAGTGAGACAGTCAACAGAGTTCAGAGGTTTCTTAGTGTGAGGAATAACATTGTATTTTTTCATGATCTTGACTTTATGAAATATACAGATAATGGGGTTTTGAGTTGTTTCTTTCCCCAGATACATCATGTGTTGTGCGATTGATTATTTCTCTCTCTAACTTGTTATGTGATTATGCGGCCATATTTGGTTTCCACAAATTGTAGGAAGGATTCAATATTTTGTTTTAGTACATTACAAGATCAGATTGAATTTAGTTGATATATTTTCTACATGATATCAAAGAATGAATTTTTTGAGTGGCAAGTTTGCAGAGAAGATATAAAAAAAAATTGTTTAAAATTATTTATAAAAAAAAAAAAAAAACATATTTGGATTCCTTGAGAAAAAATACCCAATTCAAAAAACAAATCGGTCGAATTGGAGTTCGAATGAGTGAGATATCATCGACTTAAAATCAAGTCTTTTTCTAGAAAATTTTGTGATGGCGGGAAAATTACAAGGTGCACGAGTCAAGAACCTATATGCAGTCGAGGTACCATATGCATGCAAATATTTGAGGAGAAAAGCAAAGGTTAGAGACTTGGTGGTTGAGAGGGAGAATAAATTACCTCTCAACATGCAGCCTCAGAAGGTTTTGGAGCAACCATAGTTAGAGAGGCAAAGAGGAGACCAAGTGGAGGCATCGACTCAAGTAGAGACTTCTAGTAGGGGGAATTTCGAGCCAGATGGGAAAAGGGAGCACATGAAGCCATACCTCCATGAGAGAGGTGGGGCGATGTGAAATCATAATCCCAAGAGAAGAAATTTGTGTAGGATCCATTGAGATGGCATGTCTCAAGGATCAGACCTGGCTATGGAGGGCCCATAGTACAGAGTAGCAGGATGGATCAGTAGGATTGATGCAGTCAAATATCGAAGTGACAATTGTCAAATATTGGGGCGTAGATCAGAGTTGGCAACAATGTAGATGACACAGTTGCAGAGTCAACATCAATGCAGAGTTTTCAGTAAACAATGCAGTAATCAGTAGCAGTCAGAAACTCTGATGAAAGATGTATCATACTAATTCAGTTTTTGGAGGCTTTTTAGTTTCAAGAGTTGCAAGAGAAAACAACACTAGAGAAATGTTGCATCCAAAACATTCCAAAGGTACCAAATTGGGATAGATTTAGTTCCTTTCTTGTTGAGAGGTAGTGTTGAAATTGGCAACATGAAACAGTGAAAATTGCACCTAGAAATGGCACCATAGGGGGCTTCTAATTTAATTTCCCCTTAATTAAATTGGAAGAAAATTTGTAATTTCATCTCATGACAACTTGTATTAGTTAACTGAGTCAGGAAGATTGAGCTAGCTTAGGAAATTCGAGTTGGAGGTCAGAGAGGAAACATGTAGAGTTCTCCCATGATTTTAGGGGGTCGAGTTACATTTATTTGTGAGTTGTAATTAGTTAACTCAATAAATTGAGTAAAAATCAATTTAAGTAGTTCTAACTGAGAGATGAGCTAGTGAGAGGTCCAGTGAATTAAATATGATTTAATTCACAAGTAGTGATAAATTAGTTAACTACTTGTGAATTAAATAGTTGTTGCATGTCAGTGCTAAGGAAGGCCTAGTTGAGTTTGAGGTTAAAGGGAAGATAACTATCAGTTGTATAATTAGAAAATTGTACAAGTCATTAATGAGGTCATTGGGAACACTTGAAAGGAATGCACAATCATTATTTGGGATTTTCCTAATTAATATGGGCTCAATTAGCCCAAGAATGCGTAAGGAAGACAGGTCAAGCCTAAGCAAGCAAAAGGTTAAATATTGGACCAAACTTGCTTGGATCGCAATCCATATTCGAGTAGGATCAAAGTGAGAAGTGAGAAGAGTGCAGAGGTTTTTCACTGTGAGGAATAACATTGTATTGTTTCATGATCTTGACTTTATGCAATATACAGATGGTGGGGTTTTGAGCAGTTGTTTTCCCCAAATACATCTTATGTTGTGTGATTGATTATTTATTTCTCTAACTTGTTATGTGATTGTGCGATTGTATTTGGTTTCCGCAAATTGTAGGAAGGATTCAGTATTTTATTTTAGTACATTACAAGATCAGATTGAATCCCGTTGATAGATTTTCTACACAACAAAATTAATAACCAAGTACAAAGCATGGGAACACTGTTTTCTTTTTTGTGAGTTAGAATTTGTATTTACCACAAACATCCTATTAGCGTAGTCTAAAAAACCCACAAATTAGTCCAACAAATAATGAAAATTCTGGCAAGATTATGACAAAATCCGGCATAATTTTTTGAAATTTTGGGTTATAGCTATAAAAATTCATGATTTTGGGTGCCGTAGGGGTTCTTGATGATGCCAAATCTATTTTCACCATATTAAAAAAAGAAAAAAAGAAAAAAAAGAAAAGAAGAAGATGAAGAAGAAGAAGAAAGAAGAAAAAAGATTCAAACACTCCAACATTCTATTTTTTTGAATTTGCTTTACCAGATTCTGACAAGAAAAATGTTGTCTAGACAAATTTGTGGCATTTTTGTGGCATCAGTGGACCATACCCATCCTATTAACCTATCACATAAACGTATTTAAAAAAATTCCTCGGAAATCGATTTTACTAAATTTACACAGTATTAAACACGAATCCTAACTAGAAATCTATTTTTTTCAAATTTTAATTCAATTTTTAAATTACAGAAATTTTAAATATATAATTAAAAAATTATTAATTTATTGGCGAATAGCCCAACGTCCACTACCAATGAGTGCCGAGACTCTGCAACGAATATCACTTCAGGTCAAGAGTCGAGTCTCTCTCCTTAATAATAAAATAACAAGAGTCCATGTCAACCCTTTGGAAAGGGACTAGTAACATGTTTAAGTTGTTGGGACAGAAGCACTTTTACAATTTAACATAAAAAATGTTGTGAGTGTACTTATTAGTTTGTTTGTTTAACCATTTTAATACATACTCTAGAACTTTTAACAATGTCTAATTCCATCATCATTATATAAAAATATTATATATAAAAAAATATATTATAAATAGCAAAACACAGTTATCGTACCATAAAAATATTTCTATAAGAATAATTTTTTAACGAAAATATTATTATTTTTTAAATATTTTAAATTCTAAAATTATTCAATGAAATAAAATGATATAAACTCAAAAAAAATACCATTAATTCAATTGATAGTTATAAATATTTAATAATTATATTAAATTAATATTAATATAAAAAGTCAAATTCAAAATCTTTAACTTCCAATCTGTAAGAATGAATATATATTAATTCAATTGATAGTTATAAATATTTAATAATTATATTAAATTAATATTAATATAAAAAGTCAAATTCAAAATCTTTAACTTCCAATCTGTAAGAATGAATATATATATATGAGATGAGATTAAATTATAGTAATTGTCATTATTAAATTTGTTTATATATATATATTTTTTGAAGGTATATTTTAGATATTTTATTTTATAATTTTTTACATAAATTTAATGATATTATTGTTGGTGATATTATATGTTTTTTTCAAATGTATTTTTGAATGTATAAATGAATTTAGTGTTTTGGAAATTTTTCGAAACATTTATTTTATACACACTAAATAACTCAAATACACAATTTTAACAAATTTTAATCTAATTTTAAATAAAAATTAATAAAAAAACACCTCAACATATAACAACATTTAAATTACACGAGCATAGATCCATCTTAAGTACGTATCTAACATAAGACGAGAGGGATCAAATTTCTTCACATGTAAACTTTTTTAGAGTGTAAAATAAAATGTGTAATTTAACCAAATAAGTGTTTTAACCATTAAAACTTTTTTCTTGATATATACGTAAACATTTTACTCATTTTTTTTTACTTATAATTACTTTACAATATATTCATTTTTTTTTTTTATAGCGGACATTATTTAGAGCATAATTTACTTTTATTTTAAAGGGGCGTGTGTCAATTTCGACGAACAACAAACTTACACATCTCCTCATACTGAGTTGTAAAATGAGTCTCACTTACACATCCCCTCATATTAAGTTGTAGAATGAACCTCTCTGATCAATTATTTAATAATAACTTTTAAATTAATATTTAAAACACATATTCTTAAAGTTAAATCTCATTCAATAATCATAAAACTTACGCTATGTAAACAATCAACCATTTTCTAAAGTGATATGACAGGTTTCATTAAAATCAAGATGTTTGTATATATTTTAATAATAAAAATAAATAAATAAAAATGATTTATTTTTTATATTTATGAATAATTATTTTACTTCTCTTACCAATTTACAAAGTTTATCTTTTCATTATTATCTTTTTCAAATTTTTGATAGTTTAATTTTTATTTATTTATGATAAATAAAATATTCTCTCAAAGATAATGGATGATCCTAATTCCTTAACATAATTTACATTTTAAAAAATTAAGTACAATAAGTGATTGAAGGTAGTTATTCAATTTAGAAATTATGTTATGGAAAAAATTGCATAAAAAATTATGATTTAGATGAATCAATGCTAAATTAATAATAATCAATAGGTATTTCTTATTCTTAAACATTTTTTTTATGTAAATACATCCATAAATTATGGTGGGAAGTAATTCATGGTAAATATGCTATTTACTTAGATATGAGTTATTTTCAAGGATTTAAAATTACTATACAAATATCTGTATTTGAGAAATAGATGTTCTATAACGCTCCCCTCTCAGTTAAGGAAAGAAAGACAGAAGGGATACATGTAACGTGAAAATTGCAACCATATTCATAAATTATCACATAAAATATGTGAGACAGTGGTCTGCATGGCATTTTATTATGCAAATGTTGCAATAAGACCTTCAAGTTATGGTCTAATCAAATGTTTAATTTTTTTGTTTAATAATATTGAGAAAAAAAAAATCGCCGATGGGGGTGATGAGTCGAGCACATTAGGTAATGTGCGGGAAATTATGAGCACCACCTAGCTAATGGTACAAGGACCAATCTCCCCATCCTCTCATAGTTACTTGTATATGGGAGGCGTAAAGGCAATCTATGTGAAACCTCCATGAACCTCGAATTGAGTGGGAGGTGATGATCGACGACAATTTATGGAGGGTGGTGTGTGTATTTAGGCATAGTATCAATTCATTGTGTGTTATTGGTGTTTTGTGAATGAGAGAGGGCTCACTGCTTGGGAACGGTGGTAACCCCATTGCCGATGCCCCCTCCCTGCCTTTTGTGTCTGTAAATTGGTTGCTTTCCTCTTCTGTGTGTGGAATTCAATGTTTTCATGCGCGAGAGGAGCGAGGCCTCTGGAGGTTCAGGTCATACGACAATCCTATTGCGATTGGGTGGGTTTCCCTCTATGTTTGCATGGAAATTGGAATTCCCTCCTTCGCATCTCTTCCTCGTGGTTCTGTAAGTTTCAATGGTCTCTACGTCAGTAGTCTTTGTGGCAAGGCTTTCGGGTGGGTTGGAAAATTGACATCCAACAAAGGGTAGAGGGTGGCGAAGTGCGAGCTCAACCCCATATTTCTGATTGGAAATTTAGGGTCTGGATGTGTGTAGTCCCGTTGAAGTGGGAGGGGAAAACCATGATGGTTGAAGTTGTCATTTGTACACCAAACCATTGGCTTGCTCGGTCTCCTCAAAATGGTGTTGGTTCTGTTAAATTGTGTCTAGTTCCTCGTCGTAGCTGGACAAGGGGGTCAGGAGCCTCAATTGTAGCCGACTGTGGTGGAAGGGGAGAAAATTGGAGCTAGCTGGGGTGGCAAGACTAGTGGTCGTTCGAGGCGGGTGACGTCTGGAGTTCACGACAGTCTTGTTCGAGGTGGCTCGGTGGTCGACTACAGGGGTCGCACTCTGCAGCCTCAACAACGGGATGGGGTGATACAACGTGGAGGCATGGGAAGAAGTGGGAACGCAAGGCATGCGGGGTATGGTTAGAGGGACGATCGACAATGATATTTGGAGAATTGCAGGGAATTTATCCAATCAGTGTTGGAGAGACTGGAAACTGCATAATGGATATTCTAGGAAGAGAATGTTGAGCTCATAGCCACATTGAACAAAATGCACTATTTCCAGTGCCATGTCCGAGAGCAAGTTGTGGTGGTCTGGCGAGGCCATAACCTATTAACCGAGAAGGTGGAGAAGCTAGAGTCTTGGATGGCCCACTTTGAAGAGCATGTCCAGTGTTATTTTCGCCCTCCACTCCTCCTGAAACAACCCTGGATAACCCAACTTCAATTACTTCATATGACTAGCATGGTTACATGTGTTCTCCTTGTTTGAACCTGTTAAAAACAATCTTAGTTTCTTCTCTTCTATTGTGAATCCTAGCGCTATGATACCATGTAGAAGATCTAACAACAAGACTCAAACTGATCTTGTAATGTACTAAAACAAGATATTGAATCCTTCTACAATTTGCGGAAACAAAATTTGATCGTACAATCACATAACAAGTAAGAGAAAGAAATAATAAATCACACAACACAAGATGTATCTGGGAAAAGCAACTTCTCAAAACCCCTCTATCTCTATATTGCATATGGTCAAGATCATGAAACAATACAATGCTCTTTCTAGACAAAGAAACTTCCTGCACTCTGCTGACTATCTCACTTTGTGCTCGGATCTGGCTAGCGATCAAAGCAAGTTTGGACCAATATTTAACTTGTTGTTGCCATATTCTTGGCTTGCCTTCCTTACGCGTTCTTCGGCTAATTGATCCCTTATTAATTAGGAAAATACCAATTAATGATTGTGCAATCCTTCAAGGCCTTCCCGATGACCACATGCATGACCTGTACAATTTTCTAATAGTACAATTTATAGATATCTTCCCTTTAACCTCAGTCTCAATTGGGCCTTCCTTAGAACTAACATGCAACAACTATTTATAGCAAATTATCAGTTAACTGATCGATGACTACTTGTGAATTAAATCAGATTTAATTCACTGGACCTATCACTAGCTCATCTCTTAGTTAAAACTAGTTAAACTAATTTTAACTCAATTTCTTGAGTTAACTAATTATAACTCACAAATAATTGTAACTGGACCCCCTAAAATCATGGAAAGTCCTCTACATGCCTCCTCTTTGACCTCTAACTCGATTTTCCTGAGCTAACTAACTCTTCTTGACTCAGTTAACTAATACAAGTTGCCATGAGATGAAAATACAATTTCTCTTCCAATTTCATTAAAGGAAAATTAAGTCAGAAGCCTCATATGGTGCCATCTCTAGATTCCATTTTTGGTTGTCAATTTTAATATTTTTTTTTCCAATTTCAACAGATAGATCTAGAATTAAGATGGATCTAAACTACTTTAATTATTATAATTAATAATTTTATTTTATTTTATTTTATGTAATTTTATTGAGTCAAAATGTTTTAATATATATATATATATATATATATATATATATATATATATATATACATATTTATTTAACCCATAGGTATTTGAACCTTGAATTTCATGTTTATATAATAATTTTTTTTTGTAAGATTGGCAGGTCCTCTTCATTCATTCATTTTCCAAAGTAGGTTACATCCATGAAATATGTTCAGTGGCCTCAATTTTCCCATTGGGAAACCAGGTCTTTTAGCCACCAAAATGCATTATAAACCATCCAAAATTTGAATATCTTAAGTCTATCAAACAAGGCCTTATAGGCCTGAATGTGTATCCACCAGTTTCTACCTAAGAAGCTATAATATTCAGTACTAATCGACATATACAAAAATAAATTAGACCAAAAGGATAACCACAAATATACTGAAATGACATCTAATCATCAGAGGACTCCACAGGAGTTGGATCCTTTGCACTAGAACTTGGAAGTTATGACTGGGGGAGGCACGAAATGTGTTTTTCGATGTCGCCAAGGCGAACATTCTGTTGTTGTAGCTGGAATTGAATCAATTGAAATTCCATCTGAATTTCATGGAAGCCTGGATCTGGTTTGCCAGAATTTACCAGTGAGGTCGTGATAGATTTCGTCACTATACTTTTCATGTACCAATAACGATGCACTATTCACTACAAGGAAAATACCCTCTAGCGGAAGTTTTTGGGGAACCCCTTATAAAAATACCCCAGACATCCATTTCTAGTGGAGATTACTAGAGGAGGTTGGCGAGTGGAGGTTTTTGTGAATGTTTTTCATCCAGTGTGCTTATCATCCTAAACCGCATCAGTGCGTTCAACAAGAGAAAGCACCTGTGTGCACAAAAAATTGGTACACTGGACGTCGTGCACTTTTTACACACTCGCCTGGTGCATCTTATTACTATAGCTCACCGAGGCTTTACAAAGAGTCTGCACTAGTGCGTCATAAAACCCCGCGCCAAAACAGAAACCGCCTGGTGCGGTCTTAAGAAATTGCACCAGTGCGCCGATATAACCCTGCACACCGGAATGGGGTTAAATTTTAAAAAATAAATAAATAAATAAATAATAATAATAATTACGACCAAAAAAAAAAAACCGCATTTTTCACTTTTCTTAATGCTCCAGAGTTCTCAAGCACTGGTGCAATTTATCCTTGTTTTAGTCACCCTAACATCGGTGCTCCCATTGCACCCATTGCACGCACTTCTGTTGTGCATTTCCCACCAATCTCCAGCTTGAATTTTGCAAAACGGTGGGCAAATTTACTTTTGAAAATTCTACAGCCAATATGCCTCCTCAACGGCCAAGTGTACAGGATTTTTTTTTTTTTTTTCCAATTATTAAGCCTTTTAGTGGATTAGAATTTCAAATTACCTTAAAATTAACCATTTAAAAGAAAAAGAAAAAAATTGTCGCGCGGTACGCTCGAGTCATTCGGCTTGCACCGGTTCGCAGTGCTGCCTGTAAATTTACAGGGCGCACCGCAATCGGTGCTAACGATATTCGCACTAGTTTCGGGGCAGTACCGAAAGGTGCACCGTGTTATTTTAAAATTTTGAAAAAAGTGTGGTACTGTCGATTACCCGCCGCACTGTTGACCATGTGGAATAGCGGCAATGCGGTGCGTTGACTTAAATATCCACCCCGGGGCAGGTATTTTTGTCAGCGCACCGCATTCTGCATTTCGACAGGGTCAACGGTGCGGCCTGGTAAAAGACCGCACCATTGACTATGTAATGATGTCAAGAGGTCAGTGCGTTGACCGAACTATATGCCTCGGGGCGTAGAGTTTAGTCAACTCACCGCCCTCCCAACATGGTCCATAGTCAACGGTGTGGTCTATTATACCACCGCATCGTTGACTTAAGAAGAATGCCAGGAAGGTGGTGCACCGAAAATTTTCAGGTGCACCGCCACCGATGTGCTGAATATTTTCAAGTGCACCGCCACCGGTGCGTGACAAAAATAGACGCACTGATACCGGTGCATGCCTGTTTTTAGTGGCACACCTACTGTTTTTTTTTTTCCAAAAATATATATATATATATATGTGTGTGTGTGTGTGTGTGTGTGTGTGTGTGTGTGTGTGTGTGTGTGTGTATTCCTAAATACATGTCTCATTTAATAAAAAAATTGTATTTAATATGTCAATCATTCAGAGACGTGAAAGGAGAGAAGAGGGGGAACAACAACAACAATAGGCGGACTAGTATAACATGGTTTGCCTGTGGGAGGCACGAGAGAGGGAGAGAAATGCATACCCTCACCCTATTACAATAGCTACCCAGGGGCTCCTAAGGTAGGTAGGTCTCCTCAAGTTCTATGAGGAGGCTACTTCCCTAAAGGGCCATGGTTTGTTTTTTAGACATCTTATCTGCAGGTGGAATGCCCACCTACAGGCTTTCCGAGTTGGTCCTAACTAGTGGTATGTGCCCACTAAGGAGGACATATATTTCATTACAGGGCTATCGAGGAGAGGGGTGGATTTTCCCCCATTCCCAGAGGTTCTAGTTGACTATGCAGCATGGAGTCAGTTGGTGTACTCCAGAGATACATTAGCGCAGATATGATGTCTCCTTCAGATTTTCAGGTCTCTAGAGGTCAATTACATATTGTTGCATTTGGTAGTTAGAAGGTGAGGTGCCTCTCACTTCTAATTTCAACCATTTCACACAACACCAGTGACGGGAAACGCATTAGTTGCCCGCTTCTATATTATGTTGATTCTTTAGTACAGGAGCCACGACTTGTCAAGTGGTCTGCCATTTTTTTACGATAGTTTTGTACAGCCTTAGATAGATGTCATGCTCATGCACAAGGGAGGGTCAACTTCCCTTTTGCTTCAGAGCTTTTTTGTTTATTCTTTGAGAGGTTTCCAGAGACGAGGCCTACTTTTGTTCAGCAGCCTCGTAGGTCGATGTTGGAGGCACGAATGCACATGTGGGGACAGATGATGCCCAAGAGGGGCGAGACTAAGTTTTCCGCGAGGATATCGCATGATGCACTGAAGTTTCTAGTTAGTGTTGATGAGCATCCCTTCATTATGTTCCCCTGTTCTTATGCTGGTTTGGATTGACAAGGGTGTGCTAACACCCTTTTCACAGATGATGGGCCGCCAGATGATAGAGGTAATATTACTGTTTTATTTAAATTTATTCTAACATGTTCTTTAACTTGTTTTTATTAAATTTTGTAATGAAATTGTCTAATTATTGTTTTGTACTTGTATATCTTTTGCATACATTGGGTCTTTTGATGGCGAGGACATGCCAGCACCACCACATAATCCAGGTGTGGATCCTGATGATGATCAGGATATGCCAGATGCCGAGGATCATTAGGAGGCTAGTGCAGAGAGACCTGCTCCTACTGGTGCGCCGGTACCACCTTTTGCTAGACGCAGTAGGCTTGATAGCAGAATGAGGATGGATTTGGGTGACCAACTCTGTGCATTGATTGTTGAGGCTGGAGTCAGGCCCGCTACTATGAGAAACATACAGGATGATGGTAGGCTGGTACATATGTGGAGAGGCATGTCGCGTGACATGTACAGCTTGATGCGGCATGTTGTAGGAGCTACGACCTTAGTTACGTGGCTGAGGAGGACACTTGCACGTCATATGCGTGGTCAAGACACAGCACGTGATCGACAGTATGCGAGCAGTGTCGATGCATCATCCGATGATCACGATCAGGGGAGTGATCATCGTTCACCTCGCGTTGCGCCAGATGAGCAACCTCCACTAGCATCGGGCAACAGTCATCATGGAGAGTAGGTTGGACCATCGACCATGTCCATTCATCACGATGATCATGAGCAGGCTGGTCCATCAACCATGTCCATTCATCACGATGAGTAGCCGACAGTTGATCCAGATCAGCATGAGGCACTAGTACCAGATCAAAGATCACCAGTGCACCTATAAGATGTACTGAGGCATGTCACTGACAACTGTCATGGCCAGCACCATTGACTGAAGTGGTGCCTCTACTATACTGTACTGATGATGGCTCTGTCTACCAATAGATGACATTTATAATAATAAATGTAAGTACTTTTACTATTTATTAAGTTATATATATATATATATATGGTCCATGTATTTTATGTTCATGTTGCAGTTGTCAAGGCTGCACCATTGACTGAGCAGGCCTCGACTAGTACTGTTATTGATGATGTACCACCAGCTAATAGATTACATTTATATTACAGTTGTATATTTTTTACATTATTAAGTTATATATATATATATGGTCCATGTATTTTATGTTCATGTTGCAGTTGTACATAATTTACATGTTGGTGATCATCATGATGTATATATTTTTAGATCATGTTAGATATGTTCATTTAATGTGCATCTTGCAGACAGATGTGTATGTGATAGCAGTTATTTCACATGAGATGTATATTTGATGTTTGTGTTGTGATGATGTTATATAATGCTATTTGTGTTCTGTTAGATGATCATGATCACAATGATGTTAGCAAAATTGAATGTATTTTTTATTCAAATATGATGTTTGTATGATGATTATCATGATCATGATGTTTATTAATTATTTAATATTAAATGATCGTGATATTGTAAAATTGTAATATTTGTAATTCTAATTGTTTGTAAAATTCTAAAATTGTAATTGTAATTGTAATTTTAATTGTAACTATATATGTGTAAAATTGTAAAATTGACGTAATTGTAATTCTAATTGTATGTAAATTATAAAATTGTAATTGTAATTGTAATCTAATTCTATGTAAAATATTTGTAAAATTTTAATTGTATTACTGTGAAATGATTGTAATTGTAACTGTATGTAAAATTTTAAAATTGTAATTGTAATTTTAATTGTAATTGTATGTGAAATTGTAAAATTGTAATTGTAATTGTAATTGTAATTCTAATTGTATATAAAATATTTGTAAAATTTTAATTGTATTAATGTGAAATGATTTTATTAAAATTTTTAAATTTGTAAAATTTTAAATAATTGTAAAATAATAAATCTAGAATAATACGAATTATTGTAACATAATAAAGTTTAGAAAATAATGCAAATAAATTTATGTGCTTTAGAATTATCATTATTTTATTATGATCTTACATACAAAAAAAAAGAACTTTATACAGTACGACATTGTTTTTTAAATCAACATAATTGCAATTTATCAAGTGAAATATTGATTTTAACATTGCACAATGCAAATTACCAATTAATTCAAAATACGTATTATAATGTTTCGAAAAACCCATCTTAAAAAATATAAATATTGATGATCAAATAACACATGTACCATATCACTCTCAATTCTTATGATCACCCTCATTATCTTCTAACTCGCATGGCATGATAACACTATTGTTCTCAAAAATATGTTTTGATCTAGGGTCATGTCTCAATACGAACCACCAATTCCTATCCAACACATCTGGGTAAAAAACACTTGGTTGCAGTGTTTGGGGAAAACATAGGGCTCCTTAGCTTCATCCCACATCTTTCTAGAGTTGATACATATCAGCCTACTATCACGATATTCCTTTACATTATTCCAATCAAAGGTTTCCCACCACTTGCACCTAAAAATAACACATTGGAAAGAAGAGAAATCCACTTCAATGATCTCTTGTATCTTTCCGACATAACCTAACGTCCCTCGTACCAGGTTTTGATCACAGTGGCTAGATTGACTAGATTGAGCGAACTCGACTTCCACTCCATAGTCTTGTGTGATGTTTCCAACATCGGCATTGTCTATGCGAAAATGGTGTCCATATGCCCACATAGATGGGAACAAATGCACCTATTATAAAAAAGTTAAAAAAATCATAGTGTCATGTGTCTTATAATAACCCAGCTGTTAAAATATGAAATATAGATGTATTATAAGTTTCAAATGTATATATAAATTAAATAGATTATTTCTGAGTTGCTGCACCCAATCCCTACATTTAGCGCATCCTCTTCAGCACGCGGGTAATGACCGGTTGCACCGTATTTCTCTCTGACTTGGTCAGCAACCCAACTGTTGGGGCATATATTTGGCATATTTTCTTTTAAATGATCGGGATAAGGCACACTTCTACCATTCAACCGTCTGAATTCTTTCCTGTCACTATCCCATTTCATCCTCTTTTGTTCGTACAATGCGACCCACGGTTGTGTTACTTCATAATTGTAAAGAACGAATTTATTGTTTGCTTCAGTTTCTGCATTCCCTGATGAAATCAAACCAACATTATATAGTACATAGAGATCAATATACATTATATCGAAGTTCAACATGAATATTTACTTTGTGTAAATATGAAAAATTATAAGTCACTTACTCTTTATCAAGCGCATTTTTCCACTCGTTTGGAGCAACTCTCCTTCTCTTTTGTCTTCATCCCTTTCATCATCCCAAATCACCGCACCTGGTCTGTTGTCGATCTGCTTGATGTACTCACTAGCATAATAGAAATACTCATACGATATGTACCCCGCTACCATAGACCCCTCAGGTTTTTCCCTTTGTCGAACAAAACCTTCAATTTATTCATGTACCTCTCCAAGAAGAACATCCAACGACAAGAAACCACCCCAAATAATTCAACCTCGTCTACTAAGTGGATTAGAATATGAACCTGCAATTCCATGAAACTCGTTGGCAGTTCATTCTCAAACATACAAACAATCTCAACTATCTCTTGACGCCAATGTGGAACGCTAGCCACATGAATCTCCTTTGATGTGATCCAACGTACAAATGCAGATAATTTAGATATGGCACCTCCTAGGTCTTGAGGGAATTCATATTTCACACATCCACACACAAATAAAGGATAATGACATTGCAAAGCTATAAACACGTGCAATAATATACAAAATTAGTTATGTTTTATGATCCCTCCATGGTATAAATTTTATTAATATAACAAATAATAAAATCATGTTTTTGACATTATACGTACTCTTAGAAGATTCAAATGGTCATGTGATTTCAACCCCGACAAATGGTCATCCACGATGAAGCAGCGCCCTAGTGAAGACCCGTATGAAGATGGCACCCTCACACATATTATAACTTCCTTTGCCAAAGAAAGATCATCTTTTTTTTAAATCCATGGGACATCACCTTATGTGAAATACCATGAATTAGAGGGACCAGCACCTGCCTCTGATCTTGTACTTTGTAATCGTCTTGGCTTATGTTTCTTTTTAGGTTTTGAAGTAATAATATCTTTCCTAACAGCCAATGTGTCACTTTTTTTCGATGATATGTTCCTCCATAAAGAAGATGAAACATTTTTAAATATATGCATGGGATCTAATAAGTGTGTAATATTAAGATGCTCCCAATATGGGAGGTTATAAAAGATAGATTTCCTTTTCATCCCAATGGGAAATTTCTCAACATAGGTGTCGAAGAATTTTGGATCATCAAACATAGGCTCCCCATTTGAATCGAACATTTTTATGAACTCCTTCTCCTTCTCTCTCTCATATGCTCTAAGCCATTCAGCTGGTGTCGTTATTGGAGGCCCTTGGGTTCTCTCTCATTTACCATTGAAAGTGGATGCTGCACTTCTGTAAGGGTGTTCTTCTGGGAGGAATACCTTGGAGCAATCATACATTGTCTTTCGTAGGTCCTTGGATCATCTAGCTTTTAGAGAAGGTCCACAACATTTACATCCAAAATACCCTTTTGTTACAAGACCTGCGAGATTATTGTATACAATTAATATGCATGACACATTAAAGAATATCATGAAGATCAGAACAATTACAACGAATTAAATAACTAATATGTGAAAGAATATTGTTACGTATATAAACAAATCAATAAATTAAACATGTAATTTACCAGATCAAACTCCTAAGCCCGGATAATCATGTGTCGTGTAAACACATATGCCATACAACATAAAACTCCTTTCTGCTGCGATGGGTCTTGATACATCGTATACATTTATCCCATCCCATAATTCTTTCAATTCATCTACCGGCGGTTGTAAGTAGACATCCATATTCTTCACTTGTCTTCTACCAGGGACTATGAGAGCCAACATAAGATGTTCATTCTTCACGGACAACCATGGGGGGGGGGTATTTTTATTGATCACTACTACAAGCCAAATAGAATATTTGGTGTTCTGGAGGGAATATGGGTTGACGCTATCCATGGCTATGCTGAGTCATAGACTTCGTACTTCATCCTTGAAATTTTCGGGCCATGTATCCTCTATATGCTTCATGGCTATTGAATCAGTTGGGATTCGCATAACTCCCAACTCACTTCTGTGTGAGGCATGCCATCCCTGCAACATAGCTAATTATTTGCAACGAAAGAGCCTTTGAATCCTTGGGATTATAGGCATGTGCCTTAATATCTTAAAAGGAGGACCAGTCTTCTTTTTTTATTTATCATACTTGTCATGCCCACATTTTAGAAATATATCTGTGTCTGCATATTCTCCTCTATATAGAAAACAATCATTTGCACATGCATGATATGATATGTACTCAACACCCAACATTTTCAACAATTTTTTTGCCTCTTCGCAGCTACCGGGCAAGACATTATCACTCAGAAAAACCTCATCTTTGAATAACCTGTAGTTGGTGATCATGGAAAAATATATTAATAAATGTACATTAATGTCAATGTTCATAAAATTTACCATTTGTAATGTTCATTGTGTACTGATTATATTTCTCAAATTTATATAAGGGAGGACTTTATGGTAACTTACCTCAAAATTTCCGAGAAACATGCATTCGACAAGCCAAAATTTGCTTTCATGATGTACAGTAACATCATTGTCCCCAACTGGATAGACTTTGACTAATCTCCAGGTCCAAAGAGAGGGGTGGTGGAAGCAAATTTAAGGCTTTCAAAAAAGGTGTCAGCGATATCAACATCATCCCCTAGTTGATCATCGTTTTGGAATGCATCTAACAACAATGTCTCCATGGCAGTTGTATCCCTTAAGTAATCATCCATACCAACCTCTATTTCGTTGCCTCCATTACCAGCTTGTGAAGAACTACTATTGTTGTAGTCATTCCTAATTGGTGAATCTGGACATAGCGGGAATTGAATCGGTGGTTGATTCAACCATTCTTGGTATCTTTCCTTTCCGATTTTTTATCCTAATTAATTCTTCTCTTGATTTGACATTGTCGTGGGGTGAAACAGAAGATAGTAGGTAGGTCACTCATCATCACTAGAATCCTAATAATTAAAAAAAAAAAATTTGAACATGATTAGTACAAAATATATGATATAAATTAGTAACCACATTGACAATATTGCATGATTAATTGGCTTGACTTGAAATAATTACATTAATCAATATACCAAACAATTATAATTATTACCATCATTATCCTAGGATTGTGGCTAGAAGATGCAATATTGTTACAATTGGCACGGCGAAGCGGCTGTCCATTTTCATCTACCAAATGCGCCTTGCGGTATGCTGCTCCTGATAAGAGCTTCCGACGTTTTGGAGCTGTTTGAATATTTTGTGCATCTGAAGTCGATTCTGAATCTGCATGAACCTGCAAATTTGTATACATTATAAATTCAATTAAGCTGTGCATGATTTACATGTATAAAAATCATAAATTCAATTAGATAATGAAAATACAAATAAAATTTGAAGTAAATATTACGTCTTGAGATGGATAGAGAGAACTCCGCGATGGACTTTGAGAAATATTATGGAACGAGCTGGATTTTAAAGAATTGTCCATTCAATATAATTATGATATTTTGTCCCTGCATTTGAGCAAAATCAACAATAAATTTTGGTGCACACAGCTAAAAGTAATTTCAGTGCCTTAAAAATGGACTTCTTGTTATCGGTGCTAATGTACAGATCACCGCATTGGTGCGTTTTCGTTATTGTGCACCGGTGCCATGATATAAATGGACACACCAGTGTGGTGATATTAAGTGACGCACCGGCGACGAATAACCACAAATAAAAAGTGCAACTCTATTTTCTTAAAAAAAAAAAAAAAAAAAAAAAAAAAAAAAAAAAAAAAAAAAAACTGTAAATTGAAAAATGGGTGGAAATATATTTTCGAAAATCTAATTTCATAAAACAATTCTTTAAATACTAAACACTTTTCATTATTTCATTATTTTTGCAAAAAATTTCAGCCAGAGATTTGCAGGAAACATACCTAGAGCAACAGAGCACGAGAGCATTGTGGAGCAGTGAAATACGTTTGAACATAAGTATTTAGACAATCAGAATTCCAAACCTCTGGTGATTCAAACCTTATAGCATAGAATTTCAAACGATCTCGTGATCAAAGTTTTTTTTTTTTTTTTTTTTTTTGGTAGTTTTTTATGCAGTAAGAAAAAAAATTCAATTTATTTTTTATTTAAAAATAAAAAATAAAAAAATCCATTTTTACCCTAAATCCTATATTCTTTTTGTTTCTGCCATTTCTTCTCTCTGTTTATGTGATTTCAGAATTAGAGATTTTGATTTTAGATTTATAAGGTTTGTATTGCTACATATAGGCGTAAGACATCCAACCCACGGGCCGACTTGCATAGTCAGATCTTAATCCATGTCGGCCCTTGCGTGAATTTTTGAAAAAACAGAATTTTTTTTTATCGGTGCGCTAGGCGTAACCTAGCACACCAGTGCGCTGGATTATCCCAGCGTACCGTAGAAGTCCTGTGTGATAAAAAATTTAAAAACATTTTTTTAATCAGTGCGCCATATGTAAAATAGGGCACCGATGCGCTATTTAATTACGGGGTACGAGCTCATGCTGTTTCGCCAAAAAAAAAAAAAAAGGTATTGTGTTAATCGGTGCACCATGTAACATATAACACATCGCACCGGGTCTCCTAGATCACAAAGAGCACTGTATGTTGGTCCCTTGTTTGCGCGTGGCGTTTATGTTACAAAAACTAACACTGGATGATTTTTAATATTTTGTCTGTGTAAATTGATGCAGTGGTTAACATGTAACGCACCGGTGCTCCTTGTTGACACAGAGCACCGTACGGTGTGTTATACTGTTTTGGCGGTGTGTTTATAAGACCACTACGTGCCGACGTCAGTGCGTATACCATGAAAGGCGCATCGGTTTCTTGAGTTTTTTTTTTTTTTACCAGAAAAGTTGACAATTTATTTATAAAATATATTAATGAATGATATGGTACAAGCTTCATATTGATAAAGAAATATCTGACAAGAGATCAAGTAACAAAAATACTAATAACACATCAAGAAAATCAAACAAGACAAGTTCTTTGTAAATTCTTTACAAAAAAATATTATTTTTGAACTATAGGTAAGTTTAACTAATATGTATTGTTTACTATGTATCATGCAGAGCCACAAAATGACGAGCTCGATAAGATTATTTCTGATCTAGGACCAGAAGAGCGTAAAAGCTTGATGGGTAAATTGTAAAAGGTTGAATAAGGTGAATGAAAAAATACTATCAATCCAACATGAGTTTTTTTTTTTTAATTTTCATTAATAATATAATTTAAATTATTAGATAACATGTGTCAAACAATATATTAATTCACATCTGTTTAATGTTCTACATGGACCAACAACTTAGAAAAAATAATGTTATTCTAAGAAAAGAAAAAAAATAGAACATGCAGATGAAAATGTATTGCTCCTTAGCTCATCTTTAGTGGTGCTGGAGGTTAACGAAAGGGGGAAAACTTTTACAAAAGTTTGAGGGATCTAGTGGAACGAATGTATAGATGTTCTTTCCACTTACAATACAAAAATCAATCCAATGATTCCAAGAACCAAATTTTATCTAAACTACAGGAAGAGTTTCCAGAGAATTGGTTAATGAAACATGTCAGACTTTTAATAGAAAAAACTTACAAAAAAAATGGAATGAAAAAGCAATATTCCTTTAAATGTTTGTCTAGAATTATTTATAATTATCATTTATAAATATCACTTTTGTTATATTTACTTTTCATATATCAATATAAAAATTAAATATTTTATTGTCATGTTACATTTTCAAGAAGATTATGAAAATCTCAAAAGATGAACGAGCTGATATCAGAAATATGCCAGCATGAATGTCCAAAAAGGTGTACAAGGAGATGGTCAAAGAAATGGACAAAATTGCATCGCAGGAGGAGCCATCTCAACAACAACGTGCTTCAAATGTAATATGTAATCATTGCTCTGGATGCGGATGCTTGTTAGTCCCATGGGGACAACTGGCGCGCGTGGTGGCCACTTCCCAACGCACAGCGCGCGTGGTGGCCACATGGCTCTCCACGGCGCGATTAAATGCGCTTTCATTACGCCTACAATTAGCATTAATGCTTCCCCAAGCTGGCGCTTCAATAGTTCTGGTTCGCCTGGTCTTTGCATTATGGAAACCGACTCTCTGCTCGACGAGCTTTCCGACTCTCTCCGCGTCTGTATGGTTCCCTTGGCCGGTGCGTGCCCTGTCCACTGTGCTGAGCCAAGCGCTCGCACAGTCACAGGCCGACGCTGTTCACTCTATAGTTGCATTGAATTCTTACCTGGTGTGCACTTCTCCAACAGCAAGTTGTGTCCTGGTGCGACCGCTGTCCCTCAGCATATTTCCAACCCGTCTATCGCTCTGCATCTTTTTGGTGTGCCTCAGTTCATTCCCGGCTCTTCCGCTGCGTCAGCTTCTCTCCAGGCTCAAGAGCCTCTCGAAGCCGAGCCCGCCATGCCTCGACTCAGGCAGCGCATGACAACCCGTCGAGGAGGCACACGCGGATTCTCAGTCGGGGAGCGCCCCTCTTCCAGCAGACTTGCCTCTGAAATTCCTTTCGATTATGTTCATGGTTGGCCGCCTGCCTCCCTTCCGCCTGAAGCCCCCCTTCTCTCCACCTCTCACGCTCCTCCGCCCGCTAGCAACCTTTTCATCCGCCAGACCACTCAGAGAGCGGAGCTGAGGTTTGATAGCGCCTTCAATCGCCCTTCAATTACTGCCTTTATCACCATAACTCTGCGAGAGGATGCCACTATCAGCTCTCCTTCTTGGACTGTCTCCACTCCCGCTTCTCTCGACCCCCATCCTGCCTCTGTCGCGCCTCGCTCCACTTCTGCTGCAACGCCTCAAGAAGACTTAGCCAAGCCTGATGCCATAGCCAATTCCCCCCGAGGTCTCTCTCCCTTGCAGGTGGAAACTACTGCTGAACAGGGCGCTATGACTCACAACCGGGAAGCTGATGTGGATGATCCTGAGGACTACTTCAGTTGCCCAATAGTGGAGGAACAGCCTTCTCCCGCCAACTCCAGCTGACCCAGCAATGACATGGCGCAGTATGGTCTTTGAACTTGTTTATTTTTGTAGCGATGCTAGTTTTCTACAATACATAGCAGCTTACTGGTTTTCGTTAATGATAGTGCTAGATTTTTGTTACTGTCTCATAACAATTATAACTATTCCACCGGTTTCCCTACACAAGGGCGGTGAGACTGCTATTACAGAGCTGGTTTCCCTATATGGGCAGCTTCTTTTCATAACTATGCTTGACTTTCAGGCCCAGTTTCAGGCTAACGCAGCTGAACTGCGGCAGTTTTGTACTATTACTTATACATAAATAGAATTAGCTCAATTTAGAAAAAAAAATAAAAAATAAAAAATAAATAAATAAATAAATGTAATCATTGCATTTTTTGATCATTAGGTACAATAAATAAATAATTTAGCATTAAATATTAATTTTCAAGTATTTTCTTGCAGAAAAGAAAAAGAAAATGGAACCCATTTAGCACATAAAACAGGACGACAAGGAAGAAAATGGTTGATATCTAAGTTTGTGAGTAATTGTTACTTCCTTATAACAACTTAACTAGATTTCATTTTTGTATTTTTTAAGTTGTTCTTCAAACAGGTGCTAACATACAAAGAAGAACCACCAGACGAATTGATTGACATTGGGTTAAATATGAGTTGTGAGTACATTTTGGCATATCAGAAATTAATTGTGGAATTTGTAAGCATCTATCGATCTTGTTTTACTTAGCTCCGTCTATAATTAATAGAACAAAAAAATCTTTTATATTAAATATATGATTTGTTATGGGGTATAAAACTTGCAGGAAAAAAAATATGGAACTATGCCAACAGATGAAATATTGAAATATGGCATACTACATGGTTTTGAAAGAATGTGTATAGTTCATGAGTCAATTGTTGCTATGGTACATCATTTCTTTTCGATTTACATTGATGTATATTATTTAATATTGCAATTTTCATTATTCTCACCAATGTATATACACTCATTACAGTTTATTTTTATGTTTGTAGATGGAAGGTGAAGAAGAAGAAAACAATCAACACCGTGAACAAAACATTCCTAAAAATAAACTAAGTCATGGAAGTAGCTCTAGCAGTGACAGCAGTTCAAGCGAAGAATGATGATCACTATATTTGGATATCAAAGCAAGGCGTTTTATTTTTTGAGATATTTGTCTATGAAATCAGACATTTTGTTTAATGTAATGGACATAGTGTCCCAATTGAAAGACAAAGGGATACTAATAACTGTCCCATTTTGTATGTCAAAGATTGTCTTATATATATATATATATATATATATATATATATATATATATATATATATATATATATATATATATATAATATGTTTTAATTTATTCTATTGTGTTCTCCATTGCCGCCGTGAAATGTTGATGCCACACGATTAAATTTATGGATGATTAAATATTATAATGAAGAGATGTGAAATTTGATGATATGATATAACAAATTAATCCAAACATCATATTCAAATGCACTAATAAAAATTTAATTCATATGAATATTGTTATAAGATACGTGTCGTCTTTTGATGAATAATGAATTTAAAAGAATCACAATAATTATGATATGATATAACAAATTAATCCAAACATCACATTCAAATGCATTAATAAAAAATTAATTAATATGAATACTGTTATAAGATGTGTCGACTTTTGATGAATAATGAATTTTTAAAAATCACAATAATTGCACTGTCATAGGTCGATGTTTCTAAAAAGTACAAAATGAACACTGGTGCATTTGTATGATACAGCGCACCGGTGCGTTTCTACGACCTATAGGCACCGCACAAATACCAATATCAATTATAAATCTCAGTGTGTTTGTGCGATACTGCGCACCGGTGCGTTTATGTGAGTCTACGCACCAAGCATTTGTACGACCCATGGGCACCACAAAAATACCAATACAAATTAGAACAAACAATGTGTTTGTCTGATACTGCGCATCGGTGCGTTTCTATAACTCGACGTACCAGTGCGTTTAGACGACCTAAGCGCACCACACAAATCCCAAGACCAATTAAAACAACCCCGTGCGTTGTATGACCAACACCGCGCCCCAGTGCGGTTTTATACCTTGACGGCCTAGTGCATGCACCTTCGACCGCCTCGGGCCACCTTATAGATGACACGCACCGGTGCGTTGACACCTTAAGAGCGCACCGATGAAAAAAACATCCATAATAACCTCCGATCACCCAGTTTTTTTAGTTGTGTTGAAATTTCGTTAAAAGCTCCGCCAAAACCTCCGTAACTGTAAACGGATGTTGTAGCAAATGTGCTTTTGAAAAATTTGGCCAATTTTGTAACACTAAAAAACTCCTTTATAACCTCCTCTAGAGGGTCTTTTCCTTGTAGTGGTTGTTTATATTGTGTAGAAATTATACAATATGCATGTATATCTTGGATTCACCTGATCTAACAATATGCTAAAATTAAATACTGAATCGCTTCTACAAATCTTTGCGAAATTAAAAACACAATCGCCAATTACAATATCATGAAGAAAGATAAATCACTCACAACACATATAATTTCTGGGGGAAAGCTTACAGCTAAAAACCCCACTATCTTCTATTGTATATTATATCATGCATCATGAAACAATTACATACAAAACTCCAAACACAAGAGCTCTCAGTACATCAGCTAATTGTCTCACACTGTCATACAAAAATTAGCAAATCACTTGCTCAATTTACTGTCTCCAGACAACCTGCCTCCACTACGCAATCCCTGATGGTAAAGAACCCTAAATAATGGATGCCTTTCCTGCCTTGATTGCGTAAATATCATGGGCTCATCGAATGTGTGTGTGCTTGCATGTGTGCAAGCGGATAATGTCACAGTTGATAGTTGTCTTCCCTTTCACCTAGAACTCAACTGGGTCTCCACTGGATCTGACATGCATGCAGTTAATAATAGTAAAAACATCAGTTGCATGTGAGATCACTACATGTGAATTAATTAATATTTAATTCACTTGATTTATCACTAGTGTATCTGCAGATACAACTAGCACAATTGATTTTAACTCACTTAACTGAGTTAAACTGATTTACAATTTGCATAAACTCATGCACCAATGCACTTCCAACTCTGTTACAACTATAATCACTCAGTTACAACTAAAGTCAACCCGTATGTCCCACCAACCAACCTTTTAACTCAAAATTCACTTAGCTAACTGATTTGCCACTTTAGTTAACTATTTTCAAGTCCACATTGAGAATAGATTACAATTTAATGTCCATCTAATATTAAGGGATAATAAAAGTAGACGTACATCTATAAATAGACATGCACATACATCTATAAATAGACATACACCTAAAAATAGCCTGTGTGGGCCCCACCCTAGTGTAGGTGCTTATTTTTCACTAGGATCATGGATGTTGTTTCTAGATGTCAATTTCATTGTTTCTTGTTGCAAACTTCAACACTCCCTCTCAACAATAAATGAATGTCCTTGCATGCGACATGCAACTCCTTGCATGTGACACACAACTCATGCATACAACACTTCTCTAGTGCTTCTTGCACATGCAACTCTTGCATGCAACACTTTGCTAGTGTTTATTGCACATGCAACCTTTGCATGCAACACTTCTGAAACTGAATAGCCTCCAAACAACTGAATCAATATAATGCATCTGTCATCAAAGTATTCTGATTTGCTGCTAGATACTGCACATGTCTATTGGATCCTCTGTGCTGCTAACACCTGCATCCATGCACTCTGCACTTGCTGCCAACTCTGATCTGTGCTCCAGTATCTGACCCTGTCACTTTGATTTCATGTCCTCGCGACATCTGACTGCATCAATCCAATTGATCCTGCTACTACTGCTCTGTGGGCTCCTAGTAGCTAGGTTCGATTCATGAGATCCACACCATCTCAATGAATGCTGCCCAAAATTTCTTCTTGGGATTATTCATGCATGTTGCCCACCTCTCACCTGGTGGTATAGCTGCATGCACTCCCTCTACCCATCTGGTTCAAAATTTCTCTGCATGAGTGGTTGCTCCCACTCCATGATCCTTCACATGTGGCTGCTCCACATCTCGAGGTTCAGTCTTACCTGCATGCAAATTCAGGTCCCTCTCAAGAGTCAATTGCATGGCTTTATCACAGTTCACAATGGTAGGAAGCTCTGTAGAAATCACATCTACATCGAATCTATAGATATTCTTCTGCATCTCTAGTTGTGGTTTCTCCACAACCTTCTGAACCTGCTTCTCACGCTGCATGTTGAGAGGCTCTCTCTCAACCACCAAGTCACTAACCTCTGTTTTGCTCCTCAAAATTTTGCATGCATCTTGTACCTCAGTGCATGTAGGTTCTTGGCTTGCGCACATTGTAATTGTCCCGCCATCGCAAAATTTTCTAACAAAATAACTGATTTTAAATCGACAATATCTCCCTCATCCGAGCTCTGATTCGACCGTTTTTTTATTTTCAATTTGGGTATTTTTTTCGCAAGGAATCTAAATATGCTATTTGTTTTTTGAAAAATTTTCATCCAATTTTCAAATATTCCGTGCAAACTCGTGCACCCAAATAATTCCTACTCTCATACCATGTAGAAAATTTATAACACAACTCCGATACCATGTAGAAATTATACAATATGCATGTATATCTTAGATTTGTCTGATCTAACAATATGCTAAAGTTAAACACTGAATCACTTCTACAAATATTTGTGGAATTAAAAACACAATTGCCAATTACAATATCATGAAGAAAGATCAATCACACACAACACAGATAATTTCCCAGGGAAAGCTTACAGCTAAAAGCCCCACTATCTTCTATTGTATATTATATCATGGATCATGAAACAATTACATACAAAACTCCAATCACAAGAGCTCTCAGTGCATCAGCTAATTGTCTCACACTCTCATACAAAAATTGGCAAATCACTTGCTCAATTTACTGTCTCTAGACAACCTGCCTCCACTACACAATCCCTGATGGTAAAGAACCCTGAATAATGGATGCCTTGCCTACCCTGACTGTGTAAATATCATGGGCTCATCGAATGTGTGTGTACTTGCATGTGTGCAAGCGGATAATTTCACAACTGATAGTTATCTTCCCTTTCACCTATAACTCAATTGGGTCTCCACTGGATCTGACATGCATGCAGTTAATAATAGTAAAAACATCAGTTGTATGTGAGATCACTACATGTGAATTAATTAATATTTAATTCACTTGATCTCTCACTAGTGTATCTGCAGTTACAACTAGCACAACTGACTTTAACTCACTTAACTGCGTTAAACTGATTTACAACTTGCATTAACTCATGCACCACTGCACTTCCAACTCTGTTACAACTAGAATCACTCAGTTACAACTAAAGTCAACTTGCATGTCCCACCAACCAACCTCTTAACTCGAAATTCACTTAGCTAACTGATTTGCCACTTCAGTTAACTATTTTCAAGTCCACATTGAGAATAGATTACGGTTTAATGTCCATCTAATATTAAGGGATAATAAAAATAGACATGCATCTATAAATAAACATGAATCTATAAATATACATGCACATACACCTAAAAATAACCTGTGTGGGCCTTAACCTAATGTAGGTGCTTAATTTTCACTAGGATCATGGATGTTGTTTCCGGATGCCAATTCCATTGTATCTTGTTGCAAACTTCAACATACTGGGTGGTGCATCAGCGAGTATGTCTAAGATTCAGAACAAGAACTCGCCGGTCTTCCACCTGCACTTCGACTTATGCTCGTTGATTGAGCTTTGCTTCCCAATATGGTATCGTTTGCTTGACTTGGGCTGTAGATCCTGCGTTGTAAGCCTGAACCGCCTCCTAGAGAATCTGGGCATCCGATTTGCGTCCACTTCGCTTCAGAGGCCGAGCAGAGGAGGAGCCTTTGCTGTCACGCTTCCTAGTCTTACGACCTCTGCCCCGATCCCTATTTCCAGACAAGCTAGCACCAGGGGAAGGATGAGCCATCGTGGTTATCTTCTTGTGAAGCAGACTACAAGTTGTCCAACTAATATTGCAGGCCACATACCAATGCTTGCTTTTGATCACGCGGTCATAGTATAAACACAAGTTATAAGAACCTGCTACATATACATTAGAAAGGAACAAGAAACAAACTATGTTAGGCTTGAGCCTGATAGATAGACTAAAATTTGAAATGGGAGGTCAACACCACCATTCACATCCACTGTTCAACACTCCGTGCTCAAAAGGGCCAAGATACCGAGAACTTCTGAAAGTGTTATGACCATTCACATAATATACATCAAAGACCTCCTAGATGCGGGTGATTAAAAAGGGTGATAAGTTGGCGGGCTCTTGGGTTGGCAAGTGGCATAGCCACATGGCCACCCACAGGTCTCAGCGGTGAGCATTAAATTGCTCCAACCGCTCCCACATTTGCAACTTAATTCAGCCCATTCGCCGATGCCATTGCCAGTCCTTCAAAATGAATGTGCCTGGTTGTCTTCCTCCTTTGCCTGGTTGTCTTTCTCCTTCGCCTGGTCGTCTTCCTCCTTCGCCTCTGCCTTTGAGCTGCAATTACCCCCCTAGAGTCTCGGATCCGAGCTCTCGAACGCCTACAGGGCGGCACTGCAGTCTCCTCTGCCGCATTGAGGTGATTCCTGGCCTGCATTTCTCGCAAAGTCTTCTCTGTCGTCTGAATTTCACCCCTGCGGATAGACCTTTCCCTGCTTCTGTGCCCTCGGCTCCTTGGGTCCCTCATCCTGCTGCTACTTCGGCTCAGAGTTCTCACTCTCCCCAATGCTCCACCATGCCTCATCTTCGTCATCGCATGCGCTGTCGACGCGGTAGCAACAGAGGTCAGGCTGCTCACACCTCTCCCTCTTCCCACTCTGATACTACTCCCTCTTCTCTGGAGCATTCTCATGGACGCTATCTGGCCGCTTGAAGTGGGCTTGGCCATGTTGGAACTTCTGGCCGGTCCCGCTCTCCTTCTTTGCATCTCCTGCCACGACCATAACCCCGCAGATGCCTCAGTTGGAAACGACTACCTCTCTGCCACCCACCCACTCTGCTCAATTTCACTTTTTGTGCACCTTGGACCGCTCGTGCGTCACTGCAACAATCACTGTATCCTTCAAAGAGGAACCTACCAGTGTGGCTGGCCTTCGTCCTAGAAAATTGCAGAAATTCTCCAACCAAAGCGCTCCTTCAGTAGCTGAGAAGAGCGACCCTGCTTCCAGCAACCGAAGCAAAGGCTTCGACAGCAGCAATGAAGATTGGAAGAGCGATAAAGATGCTCCTGGAAAAGCTCGTGACACTAAGGAGTCCCGAAACGCAGAGGATGCCACCCACGACAAGCTAGCAGACGACACCGATGAGTACAGGTGTCTAATTGTGGAAGAGACACCTCCCTCTCCAAATGACACCTAAGCATTCAGGTTCTTTCTGGATT
The DNA here is from genome assembly GCA_034641835.2 of Pinus albicaulis. Taxonomy (NCBI): domain Eukaryota; kingdom Viridiplantae; phylum Streptophyta; class Pinopsida; order Pinales; family Pinaceae; genus Pinus; species Pinus albicaulis. The sequence goes on along the minus strand of CM076578.1, from coordinate 1,121,876,924 downwards.
CTGGTTTTTGGTTCCAAGGTTTTTGGGCCTGTATATTTGGTTTCTGGTTTCAATGTCTATTTGAGGTCTGCAAACAATTATCATTTTTCCATGTGTAACGTTGGTTTCCTCTCTGTAGGCAACGATAAAACTACTTATTGGACTGGTTCCCCTTCATGGGCAGTCCCAATTTTGTTATTTTTGAGCACTATTCCTTCGGAATAGGCTAGGACTACAGAGACCTGAGCCTCCTTGTATTTTTATGTTACATTAATAGAAATTAGCCTTATTTAGGAAAATAATAATAATAATAATAATAATCATATATATATATATATATATATATCAAAGACCAACTCCTCAAGCCAAAACCCCATACAGGACACACCAGAGAGATAAGAAATCAGAAACAAAGAGTTTAGATGCATTGCCATGCTAAGGACGAACACCATTTAAAAATAACTTCCTTTATCGAGTATACAGAACCTTATCATACAACAATTAATCCAGAGTTGGATAAACATTCCCATTTAGGACAGTAAAATTCCATAAACAAGTCCTTCAAAATGAATGTGCCTGGTTGTCTTCCTCCTTTGCCTGGTTGTCTTTCTCCTTCGCCTGGTCTTCTTCCTCCTTCGCCTCTGCCTTTGAGCTGCAATTACCCCCCTAGAGTCTCGGATCCGAGCTCTCGAACGCCTACAGGGCGGCACTGCAGTCTCCTCTGCCGCATTGAGGTGATTCCTGGCCTGCATTTCTTGCAAAGTCTTCTCTGTCGTCTGAATTTCACCCCTGCGGATAGACCTTTCCCTACTTCTGTGCCCTCGGCTCCTTGGGTCCCTCATCCTGCTGCTACTTCGGCTCAGAGTTCTCACTCTCCCCAATGCTCCACCATGCCTCATCTTCGTCATCGCATGCGCTGTCGACGCGGTAGCAATAGAGGTCAGGCTGCTCACACCTCTCCCTCGTCCCACTCTGATACTACTCCCTCTTCTCTGGAGCATTCTCATGGACGCTATCTGGCCGCTCGAAGTGGGCTTGGCCGTGCTGGAACTTCTGGCCGGTCCCGCTCTCCTTCTTTGCATCTCCTGCCACGACCATAACCCCGCAGATGCCTCAGTTGGAAACGACTACCTCTCTGCCACCCACCCACTCTGCTCAATTTCACTTTCTGTGCACCTTGGACCACTCGCGCGTCACTGCAACAATCACTGTATCCTTCAAAGAGGAACCTACCAGTGTGGCTGGCCTTCGTCCTAGAAAATTGCAGAAATTCTCCAACCAAAGCACTCCTTCAGTAGCTGAGAAGAGCGACCTTGCTTCCAGCAACCGAAGCAAAGGCTTCGACAGCAGCAATGAAGATTGGAAGAGCGATAAAGATGCTCCTGGAAAAGCTCGTGACACTAAGGAGTCCCGAAACGCAGAGGATGCCACCCACGACAAGCTAGCAGACGACACCGATGAGTACAGGTGTCTAATTGTGGAAGAGACACCTCCCTCTTCAAATGACACCTAAGCATTCAGGTTCTTTCTGGATTCTGGTTTTTGGTTCCAAGGTTTTTGGGCCTGTATATTTGGTTTCTGGTTTCAATGTCTATTTGAGGTCTGCAAACAATTATCATTTTTCCATGTGTAACGTTGGTTTCCTCTCTGTAGGCAACGATAAAACTACTTATTGGACTGGTTTCCCCTTCATGGGCAGTCCCAATTTTGTTATTTTTGAGCACTATTCCTTCGGAATAGGCTAGGACTGCAGAGACCTGAGCCTCCTTGTATTTTTATGTTACATTAATAGAAATTAGCCTTATTTAGGATAATAATAATAATAATAATAATAATAATAATAATAATAATAATAATCATATATATAATAATAATATATATATATATATATATATATATATCTATATATATATATATATATATATATATATATATATATATATATATATATATATATATATATCAAAGACCAACTCCTCAAGCCAAAACCCCATACAGGACACACCAGAGAGATAAGAAATAAGAAACAAAGAGTTTAGATGCATTGCCATGCTAAGGACGAACACCATTTAAAAATAACTTCCTTTATCGAGTATACAGAACCTTATCATACAACAATTAATCCAGAGTTGGATAAACATTCCCATTTAGGACAGTAAAATGCCATAAACAATAGACATCGGTATAGAAACATCACACACCACATAGTATGCAACCATCGAAACTACTGAAAATTTCCTTCCTTTTGAACACCCATTTCCATTCCTTCCATCATGCAAATTACAAACCAAGCAATTGTAGTAGGTATTATATCGAGCATGCCGCAAACAAGGAGGAGAGGTAAAGAAGAAAGATACATACTCACTACAAGCTCCATAAAAAAGGAAGGCCTAGTCGTAGCTTGAGAACAACTCCTCCAACCCGTTCGAGTAGGCCTACCTAAAAGGACCAAATGTCTGCAGTTTCTTCGGATTACCCAACACAATAATAGGATACATGCATACAAGAAGTTAACCCCCTCACCCACCTAGTGATTATGAGCGTTGCAACTCGTATCTCCACCATTAATCATTTGCATGCCCTCTGCCATCCCACTCACTCTTTCACACATGTGAGGAGTGAATTATGGATGTTCATCGACCTTGCCATCCGTCAACTCAACCATCACGCAAATCTCGAGAAAAATATTTGGCAGTATCACACCCCGATCAGAAAATGTTTATATAATACTTCATAACACGATAATCACCAATTCAACTACCCAATAAGCTATTTATAATTAATAATTTTAATCAATTTATTTTATTTTTATATAATTCAACCAAATCAAAATATTTACATTACTTAACACAACCTTACCTTACTTGTTCATACACCATTAACAACTCTATTTCTTTTTCTCTTCCAAATTAATCAATACTTAAGCTCTATACAATCATTTTTCCACATTGAATCCCCGAGTGGGTAAAACATCGAGTAATTTCTGTTTTAAAACACGAAAGAAACGCAAGTTATATGGTTTTTGAATATCAAAGACGTCAACCCAATCGACAGTTAAAGTGAGCAACGACTTCCTTCCATCATCATACCTATATATATACATGATTTTGATTGAATCGTGATGGGATCCTCCCACCTAATGCAATGCAATGCGATTATGCTCTTGTTGAAATTTCAATTTGCTCGCATTGCGTTGCATGATGGTCCGAACGAACAAAACCAGCAATAGCGGGAGGAACATCCAAATTAAATTTTAAACCACTACTGAAAGATCAAACGGTGGAATCCGCATACGGACCATCTAAAATTTAGCCACGATTTACGTCGCCACAACAATTATTAAATTTCAATCTGCAACTGTAATGAAACCGACAAATCCCTACCTGATGACAGAATTCATTATTTATTAATTTATATTCTCATATTATCTCATCTAGGACTCTTTCACGACATTTACGGTTCGATTTATTTATTTTATTATCCAGCAGGAGTAGTGACAGGGTTTCCATTTTGTTTTATACAATAGAACCGTTTCACCTGTTAGTATGGGAAACCGGAAACGGGAACGGGAAGGAGGGAAAACTGTGAAAATGGATAGCGGAAAAAAAAAATTCCAGGAGGAGGAGACCGAGAGCACGAAAGGCAAAGAAAAGGTTAGTACAATAATGTATAATAATTTCAAATAATGTACTGTACGAACCTTGTTTGCCACAGAAAATTTACAAGCTTTTTATCATTTTGAAAAGTTCACAAATGATCAAAATATTTGTAATTTTTCTTTTTATTATTATTAATAATACAATTATTTGTACGAAGTAGGGGAGACTGATACTATCAGGTGATAGAGGTATATTTCTTAACTTGTCTTTGCCATTCTTGTTGGTGCATGTGTGCAGAAACCCTTTATCTTTGTTACTGTCATGATGCCATTTCAAACCCGATAACAAATTTTTCAGCTGATTACATTTATTGGAATTTTGCTTATTAATATGTCTTTTATATGAATTATTCATCCATTTTCTAGCTTATAGATGAGAATGAGATTGCTAGTACCATGCCAACCCCAATTAACAATTGGCTCACAAAGAGCAAACATGCCACAAATGGGATTTGAACTTAGGTGGGGAGGATAACATCTCCTCTTGATGATTTGATATATGTGTGTGTGGGGTTCACAAACCCTAGAGATTGGTGACTGCTATGTCTAGGGAATATTTGTATCAGGCATATCCACCCGAAGGGATCACTCACTACCGGCTCAACCATGGAGCTTGACCCTGAGAACATCGAGATAATTGAACCCGTGACCTCAATAGCAAAGGTTCTTTGACAATGGGGACTTGGTGAATTGAGCTAATCCTCGGGGATATATATATGTGTGTGTGTGTGTGTGTGTGTGTGTGTGTGTGGCATCCCTAGTAAATCTGTCAATGTAGATTGATCTCACCTAATGGGATTCAAATCGGGCACCTACTGGCACAAAATTAGCCATATACAAGGAAATTTTTATGAGGAAAATTTAGAGATGCTTCCCCACATTCATGTTTTTCATCCCTAATAAAGTTGTTAGCATAGAATAGTGCTCCTCATCTAGGGGGATTTGAATTAGGCACTTGCTAGCACCGAACTAACCAAATACCTTGTAACATTAGTGACAATTAGTTGAGCTAACCCCTTAGGTTTATACATGTATGTCTATTGGGCTGTGTTCTAGTGACAACTTGGAGTAGTTGCTGTGAAAATGGTTGAGTTTCAAATCTTGGTAGGGATGTTCCTTCCTTATGTAGGGTCTATGGATTATGGCTTGTGTCTTTGCCATTGTCTTGGGGCACATGCCTTTTTAGTGATGTTGTGGGATTAGTGTCTTCTTGGACTTTGTGCCAATCATTGATGTAGTGTGCAAGTAGTTATTCATAATCTAGCCTAGCTTAGTTCTAGCAATCTCATCTTTTTTGATTAAAAAAATGCTGAAGGATTGGGCTAAATTATTCCCAACTTTTCAGTCCACTGCATTTTTTTCACGTACACACGCACATATAATATGGCCCTTTGCATTGTAAACCCAAGAAACCAATGTTATTATCTAACTAGACCAGAATTGGTGGAACCGATCAGTCTGATCAGTTCGGGGGTCAAACCAGTCCAGTTCAAGGTCTGGAACTGGAAATGGCCAGTTTAGTACCGAATCGAGCATTTTCACTGAACCCACTGGTTTTGTACTAAACTGGCTGATTTTGTACAATTTGACCAAAGACATTTAAAATGCAATTTTATTTTTAAAGACAAAATGTTTTGAGTGGGGAAACCTAATATTAAAGAATATGGCCCAAGTATTGCTATGGAATTCATGGTAATGTTAAATTCTTAAAGTAAAAGGATGAAAATGATGAAAATGAAAGATAAAGGAGAATGTCACTTTTACTTAAATTTTTAACATTACCATGAAATGACTCGGGATATTTAAGAGTGGTTCCGACATCATCGGATTTCATATGGAGAAACTAGAGTTTTAGGTCTCACTCAAAATCCAACAGACTTAACTGTTTTTCAAGATTGCAGGTTTGGAGGGATTGCAACTTTTCCATTGGATTTTGTCATGTATGAGGGTATGCAACTAGTATTTAATCAAGAGCACCAAGCCCTCTATGTACTTTGATGTTAGTGGCATTGGTTGTTGAACTCCTTTATCATGACCCTATAAAAAATGTACACATCACTCAAACAAAATTTTGACTTGACATGCTATGTTATTTCTATTTTATGTTAATGCTTAGAGGGTGATATTGCTGATGGATATCCCAATATAGGAAATGATTTTGATGATATGTAGGTATTTGTTGTAGCATGATTTTTTTTGGATATTAGAGGCCATCTAGAGCTTGTTTGTTGATGTATTTTTGGTTCAAAGATGGATTGCATTAGATGCTATCTTGGTTATGTGCACCCTTACATGTTATATATATGATAAATTTTGCTTATTTTTGTATAAATGGTTTGGATTCCTATGGATGCACATACATATATATGTTTTACTTTAAAATTTGAATATTTTATGTGTTTTTGATTGACCTTTTTTTTGGTTCGGATTTTTTACGGTTTCGACTAGTTCCCGATTCCGAGGGTTTTTTGGTTTGATCACCAGTTCGGTTTCGATAACATTGCAAGAAACATGGATTATTGAAGACTTGCTACTTATCAATCAAACCCTGGATCAAAAAGATAAAAAGGCCCAATTTTTTGGCTAATAGAACACTTGTATATCCAATAGAATGGCCTCCTTATAGTGCTTGGTGTTATCCTCATCAGAATGCACCAACAAAATATTGATAAAGCACTTGTGTTCATCCTTTTGTTCTCTTCCCTTGTCCTCAACTTATTTGTCACAAGAGGCCATTGGTCTTTCATCACTTGGATTTCTCTCTTGCTCATTTACCCTCCTCTCAAGGGAATGGGTCTCTTCCATTAGATTGTATGGGTTAGAACTTAGCCATTGTATTGATCAACTTAGAACATTGGAGCATCACCGTTAGAGTCTGGGACAAAAATATCTCATGAGCTCACATGTAGGTATCCATCACATGATGGATGACAATCATGACAGATGTACAGTTATCTCAAATTCAGATTGTTGTTCCATCTCATATTGCATGCTTGAGAATAAATTGAAGCGAAGGATGAAATAAATGAAGGCATGATTGGGTGTAGATTTTGATGCCTTTACCCCATGCCATACTTACCCAGAGTTTGGTGTCATGCCCAAGGACTAAAATCCCCCTTGGACTTATGAATTGGATAAATTTACCTATGCCCTCTTGCCATACCACTTGTCCTTGATAGATGATTACAAGATGTCATGCTTGAGAATAAATTCAAGGGAATGATGAAATAAATGAAGGTATGATTTGATGCATATATCCCTATGCCATACTTCCTAAGGGTTCAGTGAAATGTTTCAAAACTTGGAATCAACCTTGGAATCAGTGAACATCAACTTGGACTCGGATTGACTTGGAATGATCTAATTTCAAAGACTCGGTTTACCAAAAAATACGTAAAATATTTAAATTTTAATGAAAAAGTTATATTTTAAAGATTTCAAACTTGATTCCAAAAAATTATTGAACTTTTGAATAAGCATTATGAACAAATGGGAAATAACATTTAAATGAAAAACATAAATGACAAGCAATGTTTTGTCATCGTTTATATTGGAATCCTCATAATTGGTATCACCGTTTGCACTTTTTCTATCTTTTGCCTCTACCTCAGTCCTTTAGGGACATCAGTCAACACCACCCTATTTTGATGATTGTGAAACTACATCATCCAAGCATTATAATATGGTAGAAAAATATTAATATGCTTAACCACTCTTAATCCAAGCCTTATAATATGGTAGAAAAAGCTTAACATACCTAATTAATGATTTTGGTTTGAGTGAAGGGTACAATTTTGCCAAGGCCATGGCAAGACAGTTCAAGAATCAATAGCACCAATGTCAATGCACATAAAGGGCTTGGTGGTCTTGACTAAATTCCAATCCCATATCCTCATACATGATAGAATCCAATGAAAATGTTGCAATCCTACCAATCTTGAAATCTTGAAAACTGTTTAAGTCTACTGAAGTTTGAGTGGGATATGAAATTCTACTTTCTCTATATGAAGTTTGATCAGGTTGGAATCACAAACATCTTGAAACAATTAATGATAATGGTTAAAATTTTACCTTAATAATTTAACATTACCATTGATTGCCAACATTGGTAGGGTCTAGGAGTTAGGTTTGTTGTTTCTTATATAAAAAAAAATGAATTTTACTTGCTCCCTCATCCATTTCTTGTACCCTACTTGACCGAGTAGGTATTGGATTGGCTAGGTAGGGTCAGGTTGGTACCAAACTGGTGTAGCGAGTTGATCTAATGGTCGAGTTGACCCAGTCACCTATAAACTTCACTAAGTTGACCGAGTCAAAGTCAATTTGGATTGAGTTTTAAAGGAGTAGTTCAGTGTCATGTATTTTAACCCCCAAATATGCTTGTGCAAATGGAAGGTTAAGATCCAACAAGATTCCATCATGTTGTTTCTTGTGTAAATGCATCTAGATCTTCATAGTGATTAGGGCTTGTTTCAGAGTGAGTTTCATCGGATTCTCAGAAACTACTACTTTTAGCAATTTGCTTTTTGCCAGGAGTATTCGGGGCTCACATGTTAGATGTGTTTACTTATTTTTCCTTGTGAGATTGTGATGTCGATGAGCCAATTTTGGGCAACATCCTAGTAGTTCATGACAACTGCTATGTTTGGCAGTTTGATTTTTTGGGTGTGCATGTCGTTTCTGAGCACATATTTGGGTTCCTTGTAGCAAAGCGAGTCCAATGAGATTTCTTTCATCGACATGTGAGATGCCACTATTTTCAGCAATGTCTAATTTTAGACATGCTATATCACAACACTCAAATAGTTGTTTCCTTCATTTTCAAGCCAGATTGCTTTTTTGGGCATGCCTATATTTAGTATATTCTATTTGTGGCAGGTATAGGTGGAGATTTCATGAATCCAACCTGCAAGCATGCAGTGGGTGAAGGATGATGAGTGAAGTACAATACTGGCCAGGTTGAGGTGTGCTTATACGAGTGACATGTGGCAGATTGTTGGAGAGTTTCCACTTCTATGAGGTTCTAAATATGTTTCATACCAAAACCTTTACACACCTGCTAGGTTGGTCTGCCACTTATCTTAATTTTGAGTTTTCAAAGGTCCTAATCACTCTTACCATCATTGTTAAATCCAAGCTTTTATTTGTCTTGTTGGTTTAGTGGATACGTTTGCATGTGAGGAGAGTTAGGAACCTTGGTTTGCTTTGCTACCTTTATCCACTCCTCATCATAAGTTTGGCATTGTCCCCTATTAGCATAGGAATCAAGCCTAAAACCCATTTCAGCTGTCTTTGCTGTGGCTAAGTTTGTCAAGCAGAAAGCTAGTTTGACTGTTTTATTTTAGTCAGCATTTATGGTAATCTTAGCAAAGCTAAAAATGACTTAAACAAAGCTGTCACTTAACCTAACTTGCTTTGTCATATATGGCTGGTAAGCATGCTGATTCTACCAAGCAAAAGAGAGCCGCAAAACAGTTTACCTTTGCTGATTCTGTCTAATGGAAAAGTTAGTTTGACTTCCTGTTTCTAGTGGGCATAGTTCTATAACCTAAGGCTTGATTCACTTTTCTGTAATACTGGGCATTTTTAACATTTTTCTTTCATTTCAATCTTCCTGCCTGATTCCTAGAGCCCAGGTCACAGTATTATCATGAACCCTAGGCGTATATGCTGTCCTGAGAGGAAGGAGAAGCTTCTTATAATTGAGGGTCTGATGATATGGTTGGGAATTTCTGTTGGTCTAATTTTCTCCTCATCACAGGTATACGTTCAGCCTCTCTGCAAGTGGAAATACTTCAGAAATCTGATCCAAGTCTGCTCTCAAGCAAAGACTTACCTTAAGAAACTAGTGGTTAGTTGTAGCGAGGTCAATTTATCTAAATTATCCTCACAGACAAATCCTCAGATTGTCATGCTTCCAGGTATGGATGCAGCTGTTAGATAAACTGCCTCAGAAACCAGAATGATGACAGCAATAGTATTTTACAGGCAGATTTTTTATGCGATCAGCAGTTAGTGGCATGATCTGTCACAGCAGTGGTGCCCGGACCAATTTTCATTTAGGCAGATTGTGTGGTTTTGTTATAAAATAGTGAGATATTGATGAGGGGAATGCTGTACAATTTAGTTTCAGCAAATTTCTGCAGGAGGGTCAGTGACAACCTTAAAATTTTAATCTGTGGCAACATCGAGATAAGGTGAATCCACAGTCAATTACAAATAGATATAGGAAAGTTTTTCATTCTTCTGCATGGCATTCAAGGTGATGATGTGAAATGATGAGCAGTTCCCCAAATAGGTTCATGAAACTTTGGTGATCTCAAGCCTTGTACTTAGGCTCTGTAGATGGGCTTAGTGGAAACATGCTAGTATAATAGAAGTCAATGAAATACTGTAATTGTAATCATCATCATAAATACATTCTATAGGTCAACTTTATGGTTATATCAGTCAGGTAGCATGAGAATGGGAAAAATGGTTATGCCAATCTAAAGGTTAACTTTATGGGTGATCAGATGAGAAAGGATGTGCCATGTCAGGCATGGCATTTACCAAATTCCAGTTATATCCTGATTCCTATCTACTGTCTTTCTGTTTGTCTTTAAGATCTTGCCATGCATCTCATGTTGTGGGAGGTTTCCCTATTAGAAATTCACCTTGGTTGCTTTATTTGAAGGTTTAATTGGCTGTAAATTGCCCATTGAAAGCAGACATGTATATGGTTGACCTTCCTTTGAGGATGATGACATCAGAGTTGCTATTTTGGTGAGGTCGAGGTACTTAAAAGCAGCTACAGGATATGAGTAAACAGCAAGGTAAATGGACAACATAACTCCCCAAATTAGTGCTGAGTTGAGTTAGTCTTAGCAGTCAGGTTAAAATGTAGCTTTTATGCCACTAAACTAATCAAACCAGTAAGTTGATACACTTGGTAAGCATGTTGTCAAGTTTTAAACTGTTTTCCTTTTTCAAACAGGCTGCTAGGGCGAATTGACTCCCTTGGTTTCGTTTTCTGTATATACAGGCTTAAGAAGAATTGAAGGGGTTGGACAGTATATTGTGAGCAGGTTGAAGCAGTAGAACCCTCATAATTATTTTAATCATCAGTTCTGACGATCTGTCTCCATCATTGCATACTACTGGATCTATGGCAGCCTGTTATGCATTGTCAGTATGTTGTAATCCATGTCTCTTGAATAATACACTATTTTGGTTCAATTATGCCTTGTCTCAGGGTATTAGAATAATTTGGTCAGATGTTAGTCTGATAGCATTGCAATAATTTAGTTGGCTTTGATGTCTTTTGATTTCCTAATCACTTAAGGCACATATTCTCTTCACCTTGTTCATTTTGTTCACTATTTTAGTTGGTTTAGAAATTTGATCTCAACTAATTTTATTTTTACTGAGAGTTACCATTGCTTTTGACTACTTGCAAGCATTTCAAGGGCATGTTTTTTGTGTGTTGATCAGTTGGATTATTTATGCATATCTGAGTTTCATGACAGCATACAACCCCTAGGAACACACACTTGAGACTAGAACAGCACAAGTTCGAATGGAGAGGCATCCGGCATTGACAGTGATAGATGGTCTATAATTATTAGGCAGATTTTCTGGTGCTGATATGCGATAACAATGCACAAGGATTAAAATCCCCCTAAGACTTACGAATTGGATAAAATTTTACCTTATTCCTCTTTCCTTCCCACTTCTCCCTTGGTAGATGATTACAAGATGTTCATCACCTTATCATCTTTCCTAGACACTGCCATATTTGCCACTGCAACTTAATTGGATGCTCTTTTGACATGGACAAACTGATAGCCCTCCAATCTTTCTAGTGCATCCTGATCCATGACAGATTACTTTCAATTTTTGAAAATGGACCATGTCTGTTCTCATTTTCATAGTCAATGATGAGTTTCAAATCCCCTTCAAAAATTGTGTTTGTAACGCAGCTTAATCCCTTATTTCATGCTACTGATCAGGGTAGATATATCCACTTGGTTTTTTGCTCTAGATCTAGGATTTGGCACAGGATACATCATACAAAGCATTCAAACTTTTTGATCTCCAAATACTCCTCCCACAGCAGCTGGATCTGGATTTCCTTTGGAGGCGCTGTCAATGTTATACTTTATCCATCCCATGGCTGGGGGTTCCATAGCTGCTGACACTTAATTAAGGTGCCCAAAGTCTGTTATATGTTTTCTCTTGTGAAAGCTTGTGAGACATTACCTGTTGAACAATTTAAAATACTGAAGAAGTTTTGGTTCTTTTGAATCACTTGTATTTTCTGAACTAGTTTCAAAAGAATCAACTAATGTGGTTTTATTGTCAATTAGGTTTTAAGGGACCATGCCTTTTAATGCTTCATCTTTTAACATTTTTGGCATTCTACTTGTGGTTAGATAGACTAATTGATATTTCCAATGATCAGACATTCAGCACCGCAGAGAATTCATCATTAGTTCTTTTTCCCTTGTTGCATGGTCTAGCATGCATAAGAGATCTGAGATGCAAGCTGGGAATGTTAGATTCATGATTATTTAAGATTTAGCACCATTTGAAGTCTTCAATGTCAGGGAATCATCTACATCTATCTGGAGCTTTCCAGAATATAGAGAGGTGCATAGTTGGAGCATTTTATTATTGCCGCAGCTTTTACTTAAATTTGAAAATGTGCTTTAATTTCAGGTCATCTGTGGGGCAGAAGCATCCAGAGACTATAATGTATCTTGTATTTTCTGGAGTTGTCATGAATGCTGAATGCTACTTGTTATCTCTTTGCCTCCTACACCTACCTACAAGTCAGTGAGAAAACCCTTCAACCCCATAAGGTGTGGTTGGTGGCAATGAACTCAAAGAAGGAGCTGTCACACTAATCCCGACTCTCTCCGTTTTAGCTCTCTCCTAGGTTAGCTAAGGGGCGTGGTCCCTAAAATGAAGAAAATAAGTTAAAAGAATGGGAGGTTATAGGAGAAGGTTAGATTGAAATCGGGTTACTTTTAAAGATTTATCAACACATATGAGCAACTTGAAATAATAATGACAATGATAAAACCATACAACCAGTGCCTTATAAAAAATTTCGCAAAAGTAAAAATTAATGCTCTCAAAAAAAGTGAGAGCAAAGTAATCCTGAAATGGAACAAAAAGGTTGTTAGGACTAGATATTTGCAAGATAAAATGCTTTTGAGATAATCAAATTTAGAAATCAAAACATTGAAACATATCTTGCCACAATTTAGAAATCAACTTGGAAAATGCTAAATGCTAAATGAAAAGAAATCAGTTGTTAGGAGAATGACAATACTTGCTTTTGGAATAAACTTTGCGTAAAAACCCAAAACCATCAAGAGACAAGTAAAGTAAATGTGATGGAGAATGCTCTTGGTTAATTTTAGTTAATACCTCTACAACATAAATTTCAAATCAACTCTTCAATCCCTAGACCTCACCCTCGCCCAAACCATGTGGATCTCATAGTGAAGAGTCAAAAGAGGAGTAGAGGGTCCCTAAGAGGTCTATTCAACCAACTTATGTTGATCATCCCAATTAAATTGTCGCATGCAATGTTACAATAGAAGTAATTATGAGGTAGTGCTCATTGCCATAGCAAATCAAAGTTGCGGAAAAAAATAGAAATAAACTCGTGTGTTGCACCATTAAAACGAAAGTAGGCAAATAAATGAAATAAATTCTCTTAAAGATACAATTGTTTCACTTGAGCACAAATGGACTAAACAATGAAGCATGCAACTACAAATTCATGAAACAATTAAAACTTGCCAATCATGTAAATTGCTCACACATAAAGAGAATTTGCTCAAGTTTGTAGATTTTGGAACTTATGCATGTTAGATTTATTTAGACACAAGATGTAATGAAAGGAAAGTAGAGTGAGTGTGTTGTTAATTTTTAGCATGCATGAGATGAAAACTAAAAAGCAAGTCAATCCACCTAAGAAAGTCCTTCCTCTTCAACAAAGGAAGGGGGATGCCATGGGAAAAGATCCCAAGCTCCCTTAAGCAAAAAACTATCATTTATTAGTGATTACAATGAGTAAAAAGAAGCCTCTAAGAAGGCTGCGCAAAAGGAGATCTTTTTACAAAGATAAGAGCTTGGACAACAAAAGCACATTAGAAACACCTCTAAAACAAAAGTTTTACAAGGTTCAAAGGCCCACAACCTCGGTGATCTTGCTGCTGTCCATAATATGCTCACGACTGTTGATTTGTGGTAGCGTTGGATGTGCTCTAAGTCTCAAATTTTGTGGAGAGGCTTAGACACATGCATTACAGATAACTTAGAAATTGTTTTGGGAAATTCCACCCAGAAAAAGTTTTATTTGATAACTTAATTAATTTTAATGAGGACCCTAAGTCTAACTTGGGAAATTAAAATAATTAATGGGTATTAATTTGAACTGTGGGTGAAGCTTCTAGAAAAAGCAGATAAATTCTAAATGTAATCTTAGCCTTTGAAGTTTCAACGAGAAGACTATAAAGGAAGGCTTGAGGGCCATTTGTAAAACACACCGAAAGAATCTAGTGATCGAATTTTTTGACAGAGTAGTGCTTGGACGAAAACTTCGATCTAAGTGATTTTTCAAAGCAGTTGAGGGGTAGAGATAGTTTTGGTTGGAGGATCTTCTCTGGGGCCAAGGATCATTAGCAGAGAGGTAGAAAAATATGCAGAGGAAGCAACGCAGAGCCTAGAGAGGGCGACACAACACCTAGAAGGGGTGACGTAGGGCCACACATGCCACGCGCAGAGGCAGTGCAACGTTTTTGAGTTACAGTCCGAATTCAACTGGGAAATGGAGATTCTGAGCCGGGAGGGTTGGATCGAGTTTCCTGAGCGCTGAAAGATCACGAAGAAGGGGTGATGCAGTCCAGCAGAAGTCCCCACGCAAGCCTACGCAGCTACTGCGCAGAGGGTGTTGGGGTTTCATCATTTTATCTACCAGATCAGATGGGACTTGCAGAGTGAGGTAAACTCACTATTTTTCTCTGTCAGTGTTATCTGTTACTGATTTGTCCAGTGAGACAATCAGAGATGTATCCAAATTAATTTCTGCTTAATAATAAAACCCTCGATGCATCGGTTTTCTCGCATTGGGTTTTTTTCGGGACATTTGTCCAAAAATAACAGTGTCCTGTGTGTGTTATTTCTCTTGCTCAGTTTACAGTTTTCACATATAATTTAATTAAGTGAAGGCTGCTTTAGTAATTGCTTCAATGTTTTCAGAATTAATCTGCAAAATAACTTGTTAAATGTATTTACAAGTAGGAGAAGTAGTTTAGTTTGTTGCATTAGGATTCCAGATCTAGGACTTGGAATTTTCACATGGTATCAGAGCGTTGATTGTGGAACAAGAAGAGCAGATCCAACACTGAGACGAAGGCCAAAGAGCCGTAGAAAGTAGCAAATCGAATCCCCAGAGGGATTGCGTTGTCCAGGCCTGGAGGGCTGAAATTTCTGGGAAAGTCTCTCTCTGAGTGAGTCGGTAGAGAGGAAGGGCTTGTAGATCATAATTTTGTCAAGCCAGAGGAAGCAGCGCAGAGCTGGTGGGACGCAGTTTCTGCAGGAAAAATTTGTTTTGCTAGGCAGAAAGTCGTCAAAAGAGGAAGAAGCAGCACAGTGAGGGAATTTTCTTCATCAGGAAGTTCCTAGCCGGGGAATTTCATTTTTCCAAGATTTGAGCAGCAGATCCGAGCAACAGATCTACAAACTCTAGAAGGAGTCGTAAGCTTGTCCAGTGCTACGCAAAGGGGGAATAAGAGGAGCAGATTCGACATTTTCTTGACGACCATGGCAGCTCACGGGCCTAGAGATCAGGACCGGTTGGAGGGAGTCTCCAACTACGTTATCTGGAAGGCAAGAATCACATGCCTTATAGATGAGTACAATCTCAAGCTTTTCGTGACAAATACGGTAGATGTCCCTGCAGATCCAGATCTGTTGAAGAAGTACAAGGTTGATATGGCGAAGGAAAAATGGTTGCTCCTTGATGGAGTCAAAGATCATATTGTGTTCCATATAGCTGGCAAGGACACAGCCAGGCAGATGTGGGAAGCCTTGGCAATGCTGTATGAAGGCTTTTCCGAACAACGAAAGATGTACTTAGAGTAGAAACTGAGGATGATGCAGATGTAGAAAGTGGAGCGTATTGTTCCATTCCTAGTAACAGTGAGAGCCACCCCTTCTCCTACAGCCATCGTGAGACTGGTTCTTAATGTTGTCTCTAAAGAATGGCAGGTGTTTGTCCAGAGCATATTGGACAGAGTCACCTTGCCGAGATGTGAAGAGATGTGCGCTTCTCTTCAGCAAGAAGAGCTAAGGAGGGACCTAGTCAAGTGTAAACTTGACGACAACAGTGGCAGTGGATCGAAATTGAAGCAGGAGGAGGAAGAAAATGCAGCCCTCACATCCAAATGGCAGCAGGAGTAGCGGAGACGTAAGAAAGACATCTCGAAGATTAAGTGCTTCAGTTGTGGTGAACTTGGTCACTACGCTACCCAATGTCCTTTGAAGAAAAATGACAAGGACGAGAAGCATGATCCGAAGGCTGCGACCACGAAGATTGATGAGGATGAGTACGCCATGAGTGCCCACACATCTCCATGAGGGAGATGGGGCAACATTGAGCTGTAAGTTTGCAAGAACTTTAGTTGGGAAAGATCCTTGAGGAGTCCACCTCTCGGATCATAACCTTGCTACGGGTGCCCAAGATTAGTAGTAGAAGGTTGGAGGAATTTTTAGTTGGTGCAGAGGAGTGCAGAAGCGACAGATGCAGTGGTTAGCAGCGCAGAGCAGAGTTGCAGCAATGCAGAGGGACGTAGTGCAGAGCAGCAGCAACGTAGTGCTTCAGAGGGATAGCGTGGGACTAGCAACCGTCAGAGTTTCAGCATCAAGATGCATCCTGAACACTTATTCAGAATTTTGGATGATTCTCTAGTTGCTTCTCTCAGCCGCTGAGTTGCATTGCAGTGTTAGCAGTGGCAATGCTAGCAGCAGATGCAACATTTGAGAGGGAGTTGTAGTATAGATGCAATGTTGATTGTGGCAGTGTCAACAATAGTACATTTGTAGCATCAACACAGTGATTGATGGGTAGCATGTCAGACATCAGCAGTGCAGAGGGAGATGCTTCAGAGTCAGAGAAATATGCAATAGGGCATATCTTTTAGAGCACATTCCTTGCTTAGAGGGAGTGTTGATTTGTGGTAGCATCGAATGTGCTCTAAGTCTCAAATTTTGTGGAGAGGCTTAGACACATGCATTATAGATAACCCAGAAATTGTTTTGGGAAATTCCACCCAGAATCAATTTTATTTGATAAATTAATTATTTTTAATGAGGACCCTTAGTCTAACTTAGGAAATTAAAATAATTAATGGGTATTAATTTAAACTATGGATGAAACTTCTAGAAAAATCAGATCAAGTCCGAATGTAATCTTAGCTGTTAATTGGAGATCTAATCTCAGCCGTTGAAGTCTCAACGAGAAAACTATAAAGGAAGGCTTGAGGGTAATTTGTAAAACACACCGAAAGGATCTAGTGATCGAATTTTCTGATAGAGCAGTGCTTGGACGAAAACTTTGATCTAAGTGATTCTTCAGTGCAGTTGAGGGGCAAAGACAATTGTGGCTGGAGGATCTTCTCCGGGGCCAAGGATCATCAATAGAGAGGCAGAGAAAGATGCAGATGAAGCAACATACAGACCGGAGAGGGTGACGCAGGGCCACGCAGGTCACATGCAGAGGAAGCGCAGTGTTTCCGAGTTACAGTCTGAATTCAACCGAGAAATCGAGATTCTGAGTTGGGAGGGATGGATCGAGTTTCCTGAGGGCTGAAAAATCACGCAGAAGGGGTGACGCAGTCCATCGGAAGTCCCCACGCAGCTACTGCGCAGGGGCATCGCAGAGGGTGTTGGGGTTTCATCATTTCAGCTACCAGATCAGCCAGGACTTGAAGAGTGAGGTAAACTCACTATTTTTCTTTGTCAGTATTCTTTGTAACTGATTTTTCTAGTGAGACAATCAGAGATGTATCCAGATTAACTACTACTTAATAATAAAATCTTCAGATCCGCTGCACCTATTTTCACGCATTAGGTTTTTCCAGGGACATTTGTCCAAAAATAACGGTGTCCTGTGTGTATTATTTCTTTTGCTCAGTTTACTGTTTTCACATATAATTTAATTAAGTGAATGCTGCTTCAGTAACTGCATCAATGTTTTCAGAAGTAATCTGCAAAATAACTTGTTAAATGTAATTACAAGTAGAAGTAATTCAATTTGTTGCAGTAGGATTCCAGATCTAGGATTTGAAATTTTCACAACGGCCTCCCTAGAAATCTGTCTTTGAGGTAGTGGAAGGTTCTGCAGGCAAGAAGAGTCAATACTTTTTCACCACCTCCTCTTCAAGCTCCTTGTTGTCTAACGCGCAACCCTATGGGATGCAAAACAAAGTCAAATGTTAGACCAAAATAAACAAGATTTAAAGTACAAACTAGTATACAAAAACACTAGCTCAAGGAATGGGAGTGAACTCCCATACTTGTCTAGTCTAGAAATTGCTCTTGAAATAACATTTATAACTTTAAAATGATCTAAAAAGAAGTATTTTGGATTTGAAATTTGAAATATGATGATCAAGTAGCTTAGAGAAAAATGATACTCCCTCTTGGTTCTTGTTGGATGAGAGACTGTGAGTCTAGGAGAGAGTTGGTCTATTTGAGAATTTTCCCATGCCTGGATTGATTTCCTGCACACAATGTAAAATGGATCTTCCCCACACACTTGAATCAAATATTAATTCGCAAGAGGATTAAAGCATCAAAATGAAACAAGATAAACTAAGCATTCCACCGCATTCCACCTAAAATGGCTTAGCAAACTTACTTCTAAGATAGTGCCCTAAATCAATGAGACATGCAAGATAGCTTGCATGCACCAATCCACGCTATATGGCAAATATGAATTAACATAGATCAAACTTATAAGAAAATTCAAACATAATAAGCACAAGCACGGAAATAAATTACCTCATAATGGCAAGAGAACATCCGCTTCGTCACCCCAAAGTCTTGATTTTATCAACCAATATGCAAGTGCAAAATGGAAGAGTTTCCTCAAGCCTGATTGCTCATAACATGATACAATATGAGAGCCCATGACTCTATTATGTATAGAGTTGGGAGCAATTCCCAAGGAAGAATGCATGTGAGAACTGAACTTGAATCAAATCCCAAGGAAAAATAAGCTAAGTTCGATGTGAAGAAGACTGAGACACTGGAGCAAAATCGAATTCCATATGTGCACCTCAAGGAAAATCGAATTCCATATATGACCTTGTGAACTCATCCATGAGCGAAGCGAAGTAACGTGCTACATCCAATCAACCACTGCAAACTCGAACTAAGCGAAACCGCATTTGCAGATGATCCCAATGAAGCTCTGCGTAGGCCTTGGAAAACTGTGTGATTCCTCTAGTGAACTACGCAGTTTGGCCCAAGGGGAATGCGTAAATCCTTTGAGTGCTGCAACACTCCAGATAATGTAATATCCCCAAATTAGCAGTCAGCTAATTGGGATATTAATTTTGATTAATTTTGGCAAATCCTAATGTTGGGTGGAAATAAAGTGGGTAGGGGACCCACAATTAATAATTAGGCCAAATAAAGTATTTTCCTAAAGTCCTTAAGGGAAAATTTAGGCTCTAGTGGTGGGGTCGAGTTGGCCTTAGGTGGTAGCATAGAATGTTAGGGTCCTATAATAATAGGGTTCATAATTTTGAATTGTCTATGTTTTAGTCTTGTAATATTGTACATAGTTTGCTTTCTGCAAATGTTTTCCCATATTAAAAAACGTAAAGAGGGTAAGTCCTAAAAGAAAAATCAAAGGACTAAAATAAAAAGATAAAAAAAGAAGATAAAGTATGAACCCCACCAAAAAGAGATAAAAATAGATCCCGAAAGTGATGCAAATTCAAATGCTACTACTTTTACTTTACTTTGCAAATAAGATTGTGTGCAGCTTGTCAAAAATGCCACAATCCATGAGGATCAAACAGTTTAATCTTGATTCATTCATGCTGATAGTTAGAGAATAAAGATCTAGCCAAACCATTTAATCTTGGCAGATCAGTGGTTAGGTAGAGAATAATAAGCTCATCAGTATAATCTAAGCCATTGGAAGTTATAAGGTTAGAAGTAGATTAGTTTGCTTAAGAAAATAAAAATAAAGGGTCAGCAAGCTAAAATGCACCCAAATAAATGAAGAAAAAATGTTAGGGTAAATGATGGGTAGGTAGAAGAGTGTTACAAGGCATGGAAAGCATCAATTCGCTCATTTCATATTACTAACTTCCTTCTAAACTCATTTCCCCTTGTAAAATATCCCTCTCTCTTCATTTTAACCTTTTCCCCTTCTTAAAAATCTATTTCCCCTTGAAAATAACTTCCCCTTTACTAAAATTCCCATTTTTCATTAAAAACATGCAAAAACCCACTTTTTGCATAGTATGAAATGTTTAAATAAATGTTGGACCCCATTGAAAAATCCCTCCCCAATTTTATTTTAACTCATCCCTAGTGCATTTTTAACATCCCACATTCGTATTTTATTAACCCACATTATTATATTAAATCCTTGTTTTATACCTTTACCCCGTATTATATTAACTGCCTCTTAAATATATTTTCCCAAACCCTTTATGTTAGTTTAATATATAGTTTTTGTCTTATTAAAAGCCCTCCCATTATAATAACTCCGGGTCTAACTTATTATATTAGAGTTCCCGACCCCACATATATACCATGCTATATTAACTTTGCCTATTGTATATTCCTAAACCATTGCATATATTAAACCCCTCCGCATGATACAAACCCAAGCCTCGCCTATCAAATCCCCGACTCATCCCTTGACACTCGTCAACCGTTCGATTGGCGCAATCCCGATCCGACCATTCCCAAGCCATTTTGCATCCTCAAATAACCAACGTTTAACACCATTGGGGGGCTGCGAAATAGGTGGTTTCGCAACCCCGCTCCCCTGCTATGTCGCAGCCCCATGTCTCATCGCACTCCCAACATTAAAACCATTTACCCTCTTTTTGCGATGCAAAAACCGCCAAGCTGTTTTATGCCCGTTGCAATGATCCCATGTTTGAAAGTTACACCTCCGCGTCCATATGATTAACCACCGTTGGTTAAAAAACAATAAAGCCGCCCTTTACCGTTTATTCACCGTTTCTGTTGAAGTCTACGGAGAAGAAGCCTTGCCGACCTATTTTCAAGCCAAAAGAGCCTCCGCCGACCTGTTTTCAAGCTATTTTAGACCAGAATTCAAGCCTTTGCTACTAAAGCCAGTGCAGAATTAGTTTGAAGCTTTATAAAGACCAGGAAAGCCCTTGTTGCCTCCAAGACCTTCTCTGCAAACTGAAAACTCCATTTCTAGGTATTCTTAAGCACCGAAAGCCATTCCTTAAGACCAAAAGTAATAAATTATTCAATTGAACAAATTAAATGGCTTCCCAGGGCATTGTGACTGTTAATCCCCTACAACCTCATGTTGTTGATGTTGAACATACCCCACTTGCAGACAAAGACTTCAAAATCAGTGACACAGTCACTGATTTCAACCTCTTGGACATCCACTGTTGGAGCCATGATAAATTCATGGACCAGGCTAATGATATCTGCCTTTGGGAATCAAATTTACCCAAATATATCCTCCCATAGACTTTCCAATTCCCAGAAATCATCAGGCTCTGTCAAATCAATTATCTGCCCAATAAAAGAGCCCTAGTAACCCCCAACAAAGAGATTTTGTTCACCATTATTGTAGAATCAATAAACCAGATGTTGCAAATCCAACCCAAGCCTGATGAAGCCCCTCTGTTAATTGAAATCCTCACTGAATTATATCTGAAACTTGACTTTCCAAGGAGGTTTCAAATCTTCCAAACCTTCTTGCCTTCATCAGTTGAAACCCCAAAGAGTAACCCTCCTTATTCGGCCTCAATTTTCTCAGAGAGGACCAGACAGATTGTCACAATGCTTTCTTGTATTCTAGGACACTTTATAGATGAGTATGTAGATGCTTCAATCCTAGGTTTTCTGTCCATTTTCTGCCCAGGACAGCCTCCAGCCTTCACATTTAACTTTGCTCAATACTTATCAGATGCTATACATGAGCAATTAGTTAAATTACCCGAGGAAGGAGTGTTTAAGTATTCATTTGTGTTGTTTCATTTATTCCTATACTTCCAATCTGAAAGGTTTGCAGTTAGCCTTCAAAAACTGGACACTGAGCGTAACCCCCAATCGATAGTCTTCTGGACTTCCTTAATCAGGAAAGATTCCACAGTACAAGGACTTCATTGATTCATTTATTCATCCAATTGTCAATATGCTAAGCAGTTGTAGTGTACCTAGGATCAGTGAAGAAATAAAGAAAGTATTGCAGTTGTCTGAACACAGTAGAACAAGAGATTGGTATTTATACCAAAACCACACTGAAATTAGGGTGTATGAATGTCAACTCACTCCATACATGCTGCCCAAATACCTCCCAATGAGGTTATTTGCACTAGAATATATCAGGCTGATCCTAAACTCTAATGAAGTGAATTTCTTGTCAGCAAAGAAGAAAACACAGTTTAAGATTAAAAACCAGATTGGTCCTTTCATTTGCAATAACAGGAATGCTGGTCAACAAGCAGAAAAATACTTATAGGAATTCAAGTTTAGTGAAAGTTTCAAATGGCATTATGATCCTTTGGGAGTTATCAGCAGACTAAGAGTCAAATTTAAATTAACTCCTTTTGTCCATGAGTCCAAACGAGAGACTGAAAAGTACTCCAACCAGTCAGAGTGGTTGGAGAATACTTTGAAAGAGGCAGAGAAGCAAGGTGATACTAGTTCCATCTTGCAGGCTCCAGCCCCACAAGATAGAAACTCCAAAAGAGCAAGAGAAGAAGGATCATATTCAGCTCAAACCACTACTGAAACTAAATTCAAACTAATGTACAGGAAGAAGCCCAATCTGAATCCAGTAGTTGAACATGAAGAAACAATTGAGACTATTGAAATTATTGATACAGACACAGTGGTTAAAGAAAATGCACCTCCAGTAGTTTAAGAAGAAACTCACCAGCCATCAACCTCTAATACTCGAATCATTCAGAAGAAACATAGTGTAGAGGTATCTTCATCAAGAAAACTAGTAGAAAAAGAACAGGACATAATGGAGAAGTATAAAGAAATCAAACTCAGGAATGAGGCATTGAAAACAATCACTTATGCCCAATATTGGAAACAGACACCTAGTGACTAGAACAGGTTACTTTTTGCATTTGATTACAAGACCAGGAAAATGCAGATGACCTTTTTGCAGCCCACAGTACAGTATCCAAAGTCATCAGCTGACTACAGGAAGACAAAATTTGAAGTTCAAGCCAAAGATCTACATCCAATAGATAAAATTGAGTTCCATAAGCAATTTGGAGAAATGATATACTCCACAATGACCAACAAAGCTATGTTGTCCAGAAATTACAAAATTCTCTAGAGAATATCAAAGGTCAGTTAAAACTAGAGAAGGCTTCCTCACAAGCTAAGGACAACAGAATAAAATCACTTGAAGAATTGGTCATAGAGATATGATTCCAAGAACATCAAAGTAGCAAAAGAGCTCATCAAGAAAAAGAATGCAGACATTGCTGCATTGAAAAAACAACTGAAATTGCCTCCTATTGAACATCCACAAGCAAAAGAAGTTTTAGAGAATGAAGGCCAAAAAGATGAAATGATGAATCTCATCATTCAGTTGACAACTCAACTGAAAGAGATGGATGGATAAATTGGTGCAGGAGAAAAAGGCCAACATGGAAGCAATCCCTGTCACTGCCATTCCTACAGTTATTACAGCAGTTCCATCTACAACAGCAGTTCCAGTGGCTACAGCAATTTCAACTTCAGCAACACCAACAACAGATTCAACAACAACAACAATTCATCCCAGTGATGAAGCAGGTAAATTGATCAAAGCCATGCAAGACATGTCAATACAGACCATTGAAATAAATAGACTTAAAGAACAAATAAAAAGTCTAGAGGATCAGAAGAAGCTAGTTCAAATCATGCATAAGAATGAAACATAGAAGTCAAACAAATTGACTGACAGAGTACAAAAGTTAGAGAAAGAATTGACACTAAAAGAACCACTTGCCCAAGCAAAGCAACAACTGTGGGCCAATATCATTAACTTTGTTAAGGATATTTGGCCATCTATCCAAGTTATCTTTGAGCAGAAGGATTTGTTCAAGGAAGCAAGTGAAGCCTTTCAGAAAGTCAAAGAGGAACATGGGAAAAAGCCAGAAGAGGCCACTGAAATAATAAAGTCTCTTAATTCCAAGAACAAACAGGAATTAGAAGAAATTGGCGTAAGTGACAGGAATGAAACAATCCTAGAAGTAAGAAAGGTAATTTCCAAAAGAAACTTAATGACACAACTTGAAGATAAGTGTCAAAATATGGAGTTAGCAATAACCATATTCATGGTTAAATTTGATGTTTTGAGGCAGAAAGGTCTGCCTAATACCTTGGTGATCAATGACAGATTAATGAAGCATGAAGACTATGACAAGAAAATCAGAGAAGTGGCCAAAGAACAATCCAACAATTCCTCCATGAAAGGAATTCCTACTAGAAAAGTGCTCTATCAGATTTTTGAGAATCTCTTTTACCTCCAACATGAGGTAAATCATCTCTTCATAAAAAAGTCTACTTTTGCAAAATACATCGAAGCTGATGAGATTTACAGAAGAATGGTAAAAATCAAATTACCAGATGAAGAGGCTTGGGAGAAACTGAATGATTTACTGTGAAAGTGAGAAGTAAAACAGGTAAAAGAGCAATCCAGGTTAAAGATGAAAACAGAGCAGTCAAAGGTCAAAGGTAAAAATCAGTCAAGGTAAAAAGTAGTCAAGGTTAAAATAGAGCATGCAGTTTAAAGAGTAACAAAGACAAGTAAAAGTGAAAACAAAGCAGTAACAAAGTTTAAAGTGAAAGGCAGAGTTTAAAGATCAAATCAGAGTTAAAAGACAATTATCAGATGGCAAGTCAGAGTGAAAGACAAGCAACGTAAAAGACAGCCAGCATAAAGCAACAACAAAAGATCAAAAGAACAAACAACAAAACCAAATAAGCAGGGACAACTAGCAATTAGTCTCCTACGTGTCTCTATCTTCTTGGATGAAGATATTTATTTTTCCTTGAATAATTCCTAAATCAGTTTTTAGGATATTTTGTAATAGTTTTTGTATAAATACTTCATAACTCGAAGTATTGAGTGTGGATTCTTGAACATTTCTATAGTTGTAATTGATCTAAAACCTGAGGGTTTATTGTACCATTTTCAAGTCAGCAGATAGGACTGAGTAATAAAGGCACTGCATTACAGGATTCATGTGTTGAGCCACTTCAGTGAAGTATCTTTCAATTGTTCATGTTTTTCCTTAAGTATTCCATAAACTTGTATGTTTTCCAAATTTAAATGTTATAACAGCAATATTATTGCAGAATTTGTTTAAGTACACTTTGTTCTAAACTGTTATTCATTTTAATGTTTTGTTCTGATATTCGGATATGAGAATCCTTAATTGCTATCCCAACCCGATTAACCTCTTTCACTTCCTTCATTATCTGGTTTAAGGAATCCTTAACTGCTCCTTGATCCCGATTGAAAACCACTTCACCATCCAGCCTAAAAGATCTGATTTTGCTCAGCTACCTTGCCCTGTGAACACTTCCTTTAGAACTTGATTCTGTCCTGTTTGCTTGATACATTGACTCCATAGCCCAATGGAAAATAGACCTACACCTATCCATATAAATCAGTAATTCCACCACCAAACCAAAATCAAAACCAATCAATCTTACATAGCTAGCTTAAAATCAATTAAAAACAACAAAGTTAAATCATAAAGAGAGAGTCCTTTTTGAGCATTAGGAAGGCTAGATCCTGATCTCAAAAGTAGATTTGTGGTTACCTCGGTGATTTCTTTCTTTAGCCTTGGGAAAATTAATGAGTGATAATATATTGGTGACTCCGCTGGGGAAAATTAGTCCTCAGTTTAAAATAAACCTAAAAGCAAATAATTTTCCTTGTCTTTTCATCTTAAGGTTGTTTTAGGGTTGTTAAGTATTTTTCATAGAAAATTAAAATTCTGGCTTCCAAAAGAACATACTATACCAAGGCTCATCCTGATCCACAACCTGCTATAATTGTTGATGATCCTGACAGAATTATAAGAAAAACCAAAAAAGTAGAAATTCTAGGAAGTACAAGTCAATTAATCAAAGCAAATTCACTCCCCAAACAATTATCAAGTATACAAGATGTTGAATTTGATTTATCATTTGAGCACTCTTTGTTTAGAACTAAATCTGAAAATTCAATCTGTGTAATATTCCCAATTAGCAGCAGCTAATTGGTAATATTAATTGTCTGGCCAATTTACTTTATAAAGTTAAAGTCAGTTAATAAAGTGGGTTAGAAGACATTCAACCTACACTTAGGAAGTAAAACACTTCCTAAAGCCCCACTTGAGCACCTTTAATTAACAACGTGGGGCCCAGCGGGTCGACGTGACAACGTGGGGACATTGGCAGCGTGGGCAGCTTGGGTCCAAGGCAATGCAGAGGTGGATGGACAGTGTGGCCAAGAGGGACAGTGCAGTTTTGGTGGGGCCTAGGGGAGAGAAAGGCGCCTCCATGCATAAAGAGGGAGAGAGGCCCTTCATTTGCTCATTCGATTATGCATCTTTGTTTTGTCTATTGACATCGAGCACGCTTTCGCTGTTGAGCAAAGTCTGCAACTGTTGTTTAGCACATCGGGTGTCTCAGAGTGGAGATCCCAACCTCATCCCCAGGGGACTTCAAGTGCCTGCTCGGGTGAGGAGTTCTATCGTTGGATTTTTAGGTGTGAGCTATAGCATCTACAGTAGGGATTACACACTTGCTTTGGCAGCGCAGTCTTGAGGAGAGACCATGCAGTTCTTGGAGGAGGTAGCGCCGGGAGCTGAGATTTATCAGAGGATTCAGCCTGGAAAAGTGAGAAGGGATTAGCCCTTAGCTATTCCATCATTTTGATAGAGGAGGAGGCCACCATTTGCAGAGACATCTTTAGGGCTAACGTATTCCACTGGGACAACGTGATTTCTCTAGGAAGGTGATTTTCCGGGGTCATCCATTCCGGAAACCCTTTCTGGGCTTTTCTGGGTATTGAGTGAGGAGCTCATTCCGAAAGTCCCACATTTTTTTGAGCAGGGGAACAACCCCAAAGAGTCAACTTATTCCAGTAGCAGCAACAGTTTGGCAGTAGCAGCAGCAATATTTTGGAGATAACGCAGTCATTGATAGAGCAGCCATTCCGGAAGTATTTCTGAGAGTATCTCTAGCTTGCCTTGTGAAAGCCAAGGTGCCATCATTCTGATCACCTTTGTACTCATTTCACTTTCATTTATATAATAAAATGGCTCAGCGTTCTCCATGTTTTTCATTCTATGTATGATGTCTCTCTATTTGCTGTAGTTTCATGTTTATGTTGCTTTATATTGCTATTTATTTCTACTTGGAATATTACAGTGGTATCAGAGCTCATAGACTTGGCTCAGTCTGTGGAGCAGATTGTCTATGATACTCGCAGGTAAACCATATATCACTTACCGAGGAGGTATAAGGACCAAGAGAGGCATCTTGAGGCCACTTTTGGAGAAAGTGACTGCATTTCGGTAGTGGACACAAAAGAGGAAGAACCAATGGTAAAGGAAAAATATGAAGGGAAGGAGTTCGGGGAACTCCTCCTAAAGTCTATTCAGGAGTTGTCAAGGAGGATAGAGGAGATGGGACAGAAGTTCACCACAGACCAGAGACAACGTGAAACCCCAAGGGATTTCCACACCGGAGAAAGGTTCGGCACATCCCATCACTTGCAGGAGCACCTCACAGCATAGCAGATGGCATCACTGACTCCCCCACATTCCACAATGCCCACATTTCTAGCTAAAGGAACGGGGGCAGGAGCACCTCAGGAACCGGAACCGGTTCACATGGGGGATTATTTTGCCGAGTATCAGTCCTACGGGCGAGAGTTTGGTGAGGCTCTCACTTTCCATGACTTTGTGCAGCTCAAGAAGGACAGCAGACCCCACAACCATAATAGAGGGGCCAGATACACATAGGATGGGGATGTACAGCGTACAGTGGGCAGATTTTACCTATCAACATTTGACGGATCCTCCAAGTGTTCGACAAAGGCTTGGGTGGAGAAGTTGGATATTTACTTTCAGCTCAATCAGATGGCAGAGGGAGAAGCCATCAAGGTGGCAGCGCTGCACCTAGAGGGCGAGGCCCATGGTTGGTGGTTCCATGGGTTGGCCACGCTGCAGCACTCAGGGGTGACAGCATATGCAGAGTTTACATGGAGGCTGATAGAGCGGTTTGATCAGAGGGATCCGGAGGAGTACTTTGTTGAGCTGACTAAGCTCAAGCAGACTGGGAGTCCGGACACATACATTTTTGAGTTTTTGAGGCTCTTCGTGATGGTGCCTGACTTGTCTTCAGCCAGGATGATTTAAATGTTCATTGATGGATTGGCAGAACCTCTTCAGGGGTTAGTCAGATCGACGAGGTCATCTACACTTCATGATGCAGTTGGGAGGACTAGGGATTTGTAGGATGCCCTACCCAAGACCAGAGCTCCTTTCCCCCAGAGATCGACATTTCAATTGAAGGGGAAGGACACGAGGGTTTCGCCTCCAAAGGGGAACTAGAGCCGAGGGCCTTTGGATGATGAGACTTGGAGAGATCTGAGGCGAAAGAATCTATGCTTCACCTGCCAGGATCCATGGGCACCGAGACATCGTTGTGCCGCGCGGAAGGCACACTATATCGAGGTTTCCTCTAACAGTGATGGAGAAGAGGATGAGTATGAGGAGATGGAGGCAGGAGGCAGGAGTGTGGTACAGAGAGGAGATCATCCACCACCTCCACCACTAGGAGCAGGAGGGGCATCGTTTGCACCTATTGGGGGAGTCCTTGCTTCCTTGCGAGGGGTTCCCAAATACCTGACACTGCGTGTCCGAGGTACTGTGCAGGGACAACGTGTTTCGGTATTAGTGGACAGTGAGGCTACCCATAATTTTATTGATGCACAGTTGGTAGAGCGGAGGAGCATACCGAAAGAGAGCTTTGATGGGTTTTCAGTACTAGTTCCAGGTGCCAAAACCATGTAGTGTGCC
Source organism: Pinus albicaulis (assembly GCA_034641835.2). Classification (NCBI taxonomy): domain Eukaryota; kingdom Viridiplantae; phylum Streptophyta; class Pinopsida; order Pinales; family Pinaceae; genus Pinus; species Pinus albicaulis. Next base: position 1,121,847,962 of record CM076578.1, on the reverse strand, counting down.
AAATATGTGTTAGCCTTGGCAGTGACTATGGGGACTTATACTCTGACAAATTATTTCTTTGTGGTGGACATTCCGGACACCAACGTGATATTGGGAGTACAGTGGTTGATCACGCTGGGGAAGGTCACGACAAATTGGGAGACCTTGGAGATGGAGTGGACGGACAAGAAGACTGGGAAGCACGAGATGATTCGGGGCATGCACACTTATCTGCCACAGACAGTTCCAGCACACCAGATGGAGGCAGACTTCCGGAAGGGAGATATAGAGTGGGTAGTGGAGCTGCGTGTTTCGGAGGCAGGGTCTATAGGGCAGGCCGTACACCCAGATGTGTAGTCTATCTTGGACAGATATGCCATGGTTTTTGGAGATATACCACCAGGGTAGCCACCGGATCGGGGGTTTAAGCACACCATTGAGCTGGAGTAGGGCATCCAGGCTGTGATTACTACACCCTATAGGCATCCTAAGGCCTATAGGGATGAGATTGAGAGGGCCATTCATGAGCTCTTAGTGCTGGGGCACATCCGTCCTAGCACCAGCCCATTTGCTCCTTCTGTTGTACTGGTGAAGAAGGATGGCACACTGAGGATGTGCATTGACTATCGAGCTCTCAACAAAAAGACAATGAAGAACCGATACCCCATCCCACGGATTGATGAGTTGATGGATGAGTTGAGGGGATCGAAGTTCTTCTCGAAGAATGATCTGAGATCAGGGTACCACCAGATTCGCGTGAGGGACCAGGATGTTCTCAAGACCGCTTTCAGATGTCACTATGGTCACTTTGAGTTTTTGGTGATGCCCTTTGGGCTAGCCAATGCACCAGCCACCTTCTAGTCCTGCATGAACCACATCTTCCGTGGTCAACTGAGGAAGTTTGTGCTGGTATTCTTTGATGACATCTTGATATACAGCCAGACATGGGAGGAGCACTTGCAGCACATTGAGGTTGTGTTACGCATATTGGAGGAGCAACATTTCTATGCTAAGCTCTCCAAGTGCAAGTTTGGATTGACGAAGATGATCTATTTGGGGCATATCATTGGTGTGGACAGAGTGAGGGTCCACGAGGAGAAGATCAAGGCCATCTGGGATTGGCCAGAGCCGAAGAACGTGACGAAGCTTCGGGGGTTTGTAGGCATCTACACCTACTACCGGAAGTTCGTGAAGGGATTTTCCCAACTTGTTGCACCCCTCACAGATCTTACAAAGAAGGGGGCATTCAGTTGGACAGACAACGTAGAGGGCCTTTGATAGGCTCAAGGAGGTGATGAGTAGTTGCCCAATCCTTGTTGCCGGATTTCACGTAACCTTTCGTCCTTGAGTGTGATGCATCAGGAGAGGGGGTAGGTGTAGTTTTGATGTAGGGGGGCCACCCCATAGCTTTCGAGAGCAGGAAGCTATTGTCGCATGAGAGGTTGTATCCCATACACGACAAGGAAATGCTAGCTATTATGCATGCACTGGCCAAGTTTTGACAGTACTTGGTGGGGAACAGATTCAGGGTGAGGACTGACCACAATAGCCTTCGGTTCCTTTTAGAGCAAAAGCAGTTGCAAGAGAGGTAGCAGAAGTGGGTCAGCAAGATCCAGGCATACGATTCTGACATTGAGTATGTCAAAGGGAGGAACAACGTGGTGGCCGATGCTCTCTCTCGCAGACGGGCAACGTTGTCCCTGATGAGTTTAGACACGGATTGGAGGGCTCAGTTGCTGGTGGAGTACTCTCCAAAGACCGTTTTGCCTGTGAGACCTTGGACAGACAGGTCACAGATAACAGATACAAGGTGATGGATGAGGTGATATACTTCAAAGATTAGATCTTCTTGATTGGGGGCTTTTAACTCAAGGAGAAGGTGCTGCGTGCCTCACATGACTCACCACTATCAGGCCTCCAGGGGTTCACCAAAACCTACAGGGCCATCAGGGAGAGGTTCTCTTGGAAGGGCCTCAAGGAGGATGTACTCCGGCATGTTAGGGAGTGCGAAGTATTTCAATGGAACAAAGGGGGGATGAGCCATCCAGCAGGGTTACTACAGTTTCTTCCCATTTCAGAGGGGAAATGGAAAAACATATCGATGGATTTCATCACAGGGTTGCCCGCGGTGCAGGGCAAGGACTGTATCTTTGTAGTCGTTGATCGATTGACAAAGTACAAACACTTCTTTGCCATATCAGAACGATACACAGCAGCTCAGGTGGTAGAGTTGTTTTTCAGGGATGTTTTCAGGTTGCATGGTCTTCCAAAGACCATTGTCAGTGATCGGGACAACCGCTTCATGGGCGGCTTTTGGCAGGAGCTCTTTCGTTTGGTGAGTACAGAGTTGACCTCGAGCACCAGTTACCACCCTCAGACGGATGGGTAGACGAAGATAGTGAACAAGTGGCTGGAGGGATACTTGCAAAACTATGTGACAGGACAACAGAAGGCATGGTTACGGTGGTTGCACTTGGGGGAGTACTGCTACAACACTACTTTTCACATGTCCATTGGTATGTCTCCATTTTACGATTTATATGGATATCATGCTTTGTATTTTGCTGATGTGATGTTTGGTGCTAGTAAGGCCCCCAGGGCCAAAGACTGGATCCAAGAGAGCCAGGATATACTCTAGGCCCTCAAGGACAACTTAGCTACAACACAAAACCAACAAAAACTGTATGTTGATAGAGGACGGGTTGAGAGGCAGTTTGAGGTAGGGGACTTGGTCTACCTATGACTTCAGCCATACCGATAGTCCACACTGAAGCAAAAGGGGGCCGATAAGCTCAAGCCCTGCTTCTGTGGACAATAAAGAGTGATACGCAGGATCAGAGAGGTTGCATATTAGTTGGAGTTACCCACAGGTAGCAGGATCCATAACATCTTCCATGTATCTTGCCTGAAAAAGGCATTGGGACAGCAGGTGACCGCAACAGAGGAGCTTCCACCAATAGATGCTGAGGGGCATTTGGTGCTACAGCCAGAGGCCATCATAGACACCCGAGAGAGGCAGTTGCGGAGCAGGATAGTCAGGGAGTATTTGGTGAGGTGGAGGAACTTGCCGGATGAGGATGCCACTTTGGAGAGTGAGAAGATTTTGCAGCATCCATCATTGCAGTTGCTCGAGGACAAGCAATGTTTTGGCGGGGAGGACTATAATATTTCCAATTAGTAGCAGATAATTGGTAATATTAATTTTTGGCCAATTTACTTTATAAAGTTAAAGTCAGTCTTTTTTTCATAAGGGAAAAATTCGTAACTTTTCATTAATGTGATAAGTTACATGTTACATATGCTGGTAGTATAAAACTACAAAAACTGTCCCAAAAACCATCATGAGTCCAAAATAGACAAAGCAGTAACTAAACAAAGTTAAAGTCAATTAATAAAGTGGGTTAGGAGACATTCAACCTACACTTGGGAAATAAAACACTTCCTAAAGTCACTTGAGCACCTTTAATTAACAGCGTGGGGCCCAAGGGGTCGAAGTGACATTGTGGGGACAGTGGCAGCGTGGGTAGCGTGGGTCCAAGGCAGCGCAGAGGTGGATGGACAACGCGGCCAAGAGGGACATCGCAGTTTTGGTGGGGCCTAGGGGAGAGAAAGGCACTCCAAGCATAAAGAGGGAGAGAGGCCCTTCATTTTCTCATTCGATTATGCATCTTTGTTTTGTCTATTGACATTGAGCACGCTTTTGTTGTTGAGCAAAGTCTGCAAGTGTTGTTTAGCACACCGAGTGTCTCCTAGCGGAGATCCCAACCTTAGCACAGGGGGACTTTGAGTGCCTGCTTGGGTGAGGAGTTCTATCGTTGGATTTTCAGGTGGGAGCTATAGCATCTACAATAGGGATTACGCACTTGCTTGGGCAGCGCAGTCTTGAGGAAAGACCATGCAGTTCTTGGAGGAGGTAGTGCCAGGAGCTGAGATTTATCAGAGGATTAAGCCTGAAATAGTGAGAAGGGATCAGCCCTTTCATTTTGATAGAGGAGGAGGCCACCATTTGCAGAGACATCTTTAGGGCCAACGTATTCCACTGGGACAGCGTGATTTCTCTAGGAAGGTGATTTTTTGGGGTCATCCATTCTTGAAACCCTTTCTGGGATTTTCTAGGTATTGAGTGAGGAGCTCATTCCCAAAGTCCCGCATTTTTCTGAGCAGCGGAACAACTCCAAAGAGTCAGCTTATTCTAGTAGCAGCAGCAGTCCGGCAGTAGCAGTAACAACATTTTGGAGATAACGCAGTCATTGATAGAGTATTTTGGAGATTCTGGGAGTATTTCTGAGAGTATCTTTAGCTTGCCTTGTGCAAGCCAAGGTGCCATCATTTTGATCACCTTTGTATTCATTTCACTTTCAGTTATATAATAAAATGGCTCAACGGTCTCCATGTTTTGCATTCTATGAATGATGTCTCTTTATTTGCTGTAGTTTCATGTTTATGTTGCTTTATATTGTAGTTTATTTCTACTTGGAATATTACACTATGATAGTGTAATAGATCCTGATTTCATTCAATTTATTGAAACAAAGAAGGAGACTATTTCACTTGATTCAGATCAACAAGCTCTAGAACCTTTTGATAAACTTGATGCTTTGACTACAACTTTGTTTAAGGATATTGATGAAGCCTACTTTCAACATTCTGTTGAATTAGCTGCTTTATCTGCTTATACCCCTAAGCCTTCTGCCATTCATTCAGAGTCTGTAAATTCATCTTTATTTAGTACTACATCATCTATTATTTCCCCTACACTTCATTCCACAGAATCATTCATCCCCAGGCTTCCTCTTCAACCTAGATTTTTATTTCCATCTACAAACACTTCAAGTTCATCTTCTAGCACTTCTGCTACATTTTCTAGTACTTCAACCTCATTTCCAAGTACATCTTCTAGTGTCCCAAGCTCATCTGCAAGTACTTCAACCTCATCACCAAGCACCACAAACTTACCTCCTAGCCAAGCTAGAATCTTAGCCATGGCAGCCAGATATGCCCCTTTGGTCTTACCAGCTCAATTACATGCCATGCCCCAGGATTACCAATGTAAAAGCTTTCAATTTGATGGTACTGGTCAATACACTGCACAACAACATGTAAACAAAATGATCGATTACTTTGAATTGCATGAAATTGATGAAGTTGATGTACAAATGAGACTGTTTGCCCAAACATTAGCAGGAGATGTAAAGAAATGGTTTAAAGCTTTACCTGCCAATCATATAGCTGATTTATTTGCTTTTCATCAATTATTTACTAATAGATGGGAAAGAAAGAAAAACCATTTACAAATATTGTCTGAATATGAAAACATTAGAAGAGGTCCTAATGAACCAGTTCAGGATTATTGTACTAGGTTTAATAGTATTTACAATGCTATTCCAGCAAACATCAAACCCCCACTAGATCTAGCTTTAATCAAATTTCCAAATGGTTTTGATATTGATATGACATACCAATTGAGAGAAAGAAACCGTGAAACATTAGAACAAATGCAAAGCAATGCAGTTAGTGTAGAAGCTAACTTGTTAGCTAAAATAGGTAGAATGGGAAATGAAAGAAGAGTAACCATTAAGGATGAACCATCCACATTAGACAGTAAGATAGATAGTTTAGCAAAGAGTATGGAAAGAATAATGGATAGATTAGAAAATATGGAAATAAAACCACAGTGGGATAATCAACAACAAGGGCCTCAAATCAAAAATCCTAATTTTAGGAAGAATACCAACACTGGTAAATCAAGAGAAACAACACCTAATCAATTGATTAGACCACCTTTCCAAGAAAACTATGCAGAGAGTTCCCAAAAAAATGATGATGATCAGGATACCCCGATTAATTTAATGGGAATAAATGATGATAATACTATTTTTCTTACCCAAGAAGAACGGGAATTATACATGCTACAACAATTACAGTTAGAATTTGGGGAGTCTTTTGATTATAAACAAGGTTATGAATTTGCCATTAATGAAGTTCACAAACAGTGTAACCTTAGAAGTAAGAAAAATGCAGAAGCCCCTAATAAGAAAACAGTCCAATCTCAGACCAAGAAAACAATAGAAGCTCCTGTGTCCAAGGTGCTACAAATTCTCTCTAGAGAAACTCAGCAAAATTCTAGTTCAATTCAGAAAAATTCCAGTCAAACTCAGAAAACTTCCACTCCAAAAATTGCAATCAGTGCAAAAATTGTAGATATCACATCTATTGATATTCAAACTGCTGTTAAAACTTCAGCTGATCCTCAAACATTTGCTACTACTAAAACAATAGCTGATACTGAAACTTCAACTGATCATCAAACATCAATTGCTGCTAAAATATCTTGCTAAAACTTCAGCTGATGCTGAAACTTCAACTGCTGCTGAAACTTCAACTGCAACTCAAACTGTTCCAGATCAGAAAACTGAAAGTAAAACAGTGGAAACACAAACTGAAATACCAATTACTGATAGAAAAGATAACAACACTCAAACTACAAATGGTAGAGAGGAAATCATTCAGTTAGGAAAAACTCTAGTCCCATTTAACATCCAAACTGAAATTGCCAAATTGAAAACATCAGTTCCTTTAACTAATCAATGAATGAATTGAATTGATTTACAATGAGCAGTGAAGCTCAATAAATAAAACAACTGTATTTACAGAAACAAGAAGTTTCTACTAAGAAAGTAGAAACAACAAGTTTCTACTAAGAAACTGCTAATTACAATCATAGATGAGCAGTAAACACTAAAATAGCATTATTCTAATACCCTCCCTTAATGCTCAATCTATTTACAACACCGATAGACCCTCTGAATTTTACAAACTTTTCAGGACCAAGAGGCTTGGTGAAGATGTCTGTTGGCTGCTCCGTTGTGGGAACATATAGTAACTGAATGGATCTGTCTTCAACAAGCTAGCGAATGTAGTGACAATGAGTTTCCACATGCTTTGTTCGTTCATGGAAGACTAGATTCTTGGCGAGTTTGAGCACTCCCTGATTATCATAGAACAAGGGAGCAGGACCTGCCTGGGAAACATGCATATCCACAAGCATACGTCAAAGCCAAACTGCCTCGCAAGATGTCTTAACTGCTCCCCGATATTCTGCCTCTGTCGAGGAGAGAGCCACTGCCTGCTGCTTTTTACTAGCCCATGTGATAGCGCCGGATCCCAGACTAAACACATACCCAGCTATAGATTTACGGTCATCAACCGAACCAGCCCAGTCTGAATCTGTGTAACCACTGAGTGTAAGATCTGAACTCCGAGTGTACAAAAGTCCATAATTAGGGGTCCTCTTACATAACGCAGCACACACTTTGTTGCTATCCAATGATCAGCTTTAGGAGCTGACATGAAGCGTGAAATGTAGCTCACTGCAAAACTGATATCAGGTCGAGTGGTAGTAAGGTAGATGAGGCTGCCCACTAACTGCCTGAATAAAGTTTCATCCACAAGTGGTGAGGATGATTGAGCTGAAAGTTTGAGCCCTGGTTCCATAGGAGTCGTGGTAGGTTTGCAATCCTGCATTCTGAACCTTTCCACAAGATTTTTGGCATACTTGGACTGAGAGAGAAAGATGTTGTTCTCAGTCTGCCAGACTTCCACCCTTAAACAGTAATGAAGAATCCCCAAATCTGTCATATCAAAAGTGCTGCACAAATCCTGTTTGATCCCATGGATCAAATGTGCTGAACTGCCAGTAATAATAAGATCATCCACATAGACAACCACAAATAGAATATCATCACCAGTATGTTTGATATACAGGTTTGCATCAGATGGACTCCGCTGAAAACCATGATCTGTTAGGTACTTATCAATTTTCATGTACCAAGCCCGAGGGGCTTGTTTTAGACCATAGAGTGCTTTTACTAATCTACAAACTTTCTGTGCTTGGTCGGCAACCTTGAATCCTGGAGGCTGCGTCATGTAGACTTCTTCCTGTAAGTCACCATTCAGAAAAGCACTCTTTACATCCATTTGATGGACTTTCCAACTGAACTGAGCTGCTAAGGCAAGGACAAGCCGTATGGTACTCATCTTGGCTGTAGGAGCAAAGGTCTCCTCATAGTCTATGCCTTCTTTCTGTGAGAATCCTCGAGCAACAAGACGAGCCTTATACTTGTCGAGGGTTTCTTCAACTTTGTATTTCACTTTATACACCCATTTGCAGCTAATGGGTGTCTTCCCTGCAGGAAGATTAGAAAGGGTCCAAGTGTGATTCTTCTGAAGACTCTGGAATTCAGCCTCCATAGCCTGTTCCCACTCAGGTATGCCCTTTGCCTCCTAATAGGTTTGAGGCTCAAAAACACTGTGTATGTTAGCCATAAGAGCAAAATTTACTGTAGGCTGCTGTTTGCTCTTATTTCTGGAAGTTCTACCTTCAAGGAGTTCATTATCCCGAAGATCACCAATAGTTTTAGCCCACCATTTAGGCCAGAGAGTAGAAGAACCAATATCTGGAGGAGGTGGAGGAGGCTCAGGAACAATAGGGGCAGCAAGAGGAGGATTATTTTCCGGAGGAAGCTCAGGTACTGCATCATCCCTCCCATCAGGTGGACCTAACGGAAGAAAAACACTGTGAGGCTGATCCTCAGAACACTGCTCAGAAGGAAGGGACTGAAAGAACCCTCTGTCTTCATCAAATACCACATCTCGACTGAAGATAAGATGATCAGTGTCTATATCTATCAGCCTATAGGCCTTGTGGTGATCACTATACCCTGTCATCATGAGTTTCTGGCTTTTGGAATCCAACTTAGAGCGCTTAGCGCCGGGAATCCAAACATATGCAATTGAGCCAAAAAATTTGAGATGGCTGATCTTAGGCTTTCGACTAGACTAAACCTCTTCTGGAGTCTTCCCTTTAACAACCTAAGTAGGTGATCGATTAAGAAGATAGATTGCAGTAAACATTGCTTCAGCCCAAAATTTGTTCGGAACACTCCTATGTTGTAACATAGAACGAGCCATTTCAACAACCGTACGGTTGCGACGTTCTACAACACTGTTCTACTGAGGAGTGTAGGGTGTGGTTAATTGGCGTTTGATGCCATGGGTATCATAGAAGTTGGAAAAAGCAGAAGAACAAAATTACCCCCCGTTATCTGTCCTAAGAGTTATGATATTAAAGCCAGACTCTTTTTCAACTAAGGACTTAAACTTCTAAAAGATGCTAAATACATCAGATTTATGTTTTAAAAAGTACACCCACATTTTTCTACTGAAATCATCTACAATGAGCAAAAAATATTTGCAACCAGTAACTGAAGATGTATTCATAGGACCACAAATATCAGCATGAATTAACTGGAGTACCTTAGATGCGTGCGAAGATTCTCCATCCTTGAATGAAGACCGATGTTGCTTTCCAGCTTGACAGGCGCCACACACTGCCAAATGCTGTGTCTAAATATCAGGTAACCCTGACACAAGTCCCTCCCGAGATAACTGAGAGAGATACTGAATGTTTACATGCCCATATCTCTGATGCCACAGAGTGCTGATAGGAGAAACACGCGCTGCTAGAGCCACTTTTGGGGAATCACCAGTGTCAAGAAGCCTACATAGACGATGGTCCTCTAGGCCAATAGCAACGGTAAGCCGAGTGTCCTTGTCAATAATGGAGCGCTTGTGCGCACTAAACACCACATCGAGCTGAGGAGAGTTTCTCATAATCTGGTTGACAGACTGCAGATTAATTTCCATACCAGGAACATAGTACACATTCAGGAAGATGAGTGTGCGCCCACCAGACTAGATCTGAACTATACCTCTGCCAACCACCGTGTACTCCTCACCTCCGCCGAAGACCATGGAATCACTGAAAGATGAGAAGTCAGTAAACCAGTCACGCTTGTGAGAGAAATGATGTGATGCACCAGAGTCAATGTACCAGGCAGATGACGGGGCGTGATCTGAGTACCTTTAAGCCATAAAGGCATAAAAGGCAGATTCCTTCTGCTCGGAATGTTCTGCGACATTTGCTTGCTGATGAGACCCTCCCTGCTTCTTCTGTTCAAAAGAAATCCTCTGTCGGCAATCTTTCTTCAAATGACAAAACTTGTGATAGTAATTACACTGCACATTTTTCTTCTTATCAGGATCATAAGACTGAGAAGAACCTGTCTTCTGAAATGACTGAGAGGACTGATATTTGGCAGCAAAAGCATTTTCTGAGGAGGCTGATGAAGCACCACTACCAAACTGCTGTTTCCAACGATCCTGCTGTAGAAGTTTGGTGCATAGCTCTGGAAACTTCAGATCAACATTAGTGGAGGTAATGTTGAGAGTTTCTATAAAGTGTTCATATGATTTTGGTAGACTTTTCAAGGTGATGACTACCATATCTTCTTCCTCTATGGTTTGACCAATGGCTTTGAGCTGATCTCGAATGGCTTTAATCTTGTTAAGATGTTCCTGTAAAGACATATGTTCGTCCATCATGATAGCGAACAACTGATTCTTTAGAAAGAAAGCTCTGCTCTTGTCGGATGTCTTGTGCAATTCCTTCAAATGTTTCCAGATTTCGGCAGTTGTCTTGCTGGAAGGGATCTGTGGTAACTGATCATCAGTTACAAAGAGTTTGAGAAGCATAACAACCTCTCAATTTCGATCATCAAACTTATCTTGATCTGCACCAGGTGTACTAGGACGAGGCTCTTTGCCCAAAATGAGCTGGTCAAGACGCCTATATTAAAAAATGGTCAACATTCTCTGTTTCCAGATGTTATAATTGTTGCCATTAAAGCGTCGTTTGCGTTCCAACATCAGATTGGTTAGTGAGGCCATTGTCAAATATCTTAGATCACTGATTAGAGATTCCTCCGATGCACAAGTCTAGGATCAATCATCAAACCCCAGAAACCTAAAAAATGAACAGAATAAGAGGGAGATTCACGACATACAGATCAAAACCCATAAACTCCACAATTCAGCTCAAAAATACGGATGATCAGCCAAACGTCAGCAATCCTTTTTCTGATCGAAAAAAAAGAATAATAGAAGAAATCCGATACAACTAAAATTCAATGCCCAAAAACAGCATTTCACTAACCACAATTACTACTGCAATACCAAAATGATAGGACATGCAGGAAAGTGACAGAAACAGCAAGATAGAAGGCACAGTCTCGGAGATTTACCAGAGAAAAATTTACCCAAATGATGAAAAGTTGCAATCTGAAAGATCAGTGTATCGAAAACAGTATTTCATGAACTACAATACATCAATTGTGAGGAGAAACGAGCAGCATTCTGGAAGAAATCTGGGCAGCGTTTGATGAAGAGATGCCTCATAAGATAAGTCGAGCCACAAGGGATCAGAGAAAACGAGATGCTATGTAATCAATCATATTTGGGAACCCAAAGCGATAACTCGTCAAGGGGATTAGCAGCGGGGATAACACACCAGACGCCCGTAAACGAGAGATTAGATGGCAATTTAACAGTGTCACACTGTCTGTGTCATTCTGAAGGCAGAAAGAGAGGCCCTGCCCGATTTATAAATTGTAATTCTTATCGAAATGGCGACTCAGAAATTGTGACGCCAAAATTTTTTTTCAGACTTCTAGAGCTGTTTCGAAATGAAGCACATAATTTTTCAAATAATGAAGAATTATTTCGAAAAAATACCTAAGCTCTGATACCATAATCAGTGAATGAATTGAATTGATTTACAATGAGCAGTGAAGCTCAATAAATAATACAACTGTATTTATAGAAACAAGTTTCTACTAAGAAAGTAGAAACAACAAGTTTCTACTAAGAATATAGAAACAACAAGTTTCTAACAAGAAACTGCTAATTACAATCATAGATGAGCAGTGAACACTAAAATAGCATTATTCTAATATTAACAGAGCTGGTTAAAAATGATTTATACAAAGCTCGAATCACTGAAACACTGAACATAAGTGAAGGAGAAGATTCTGCTAATCTGAATGATGACCAACCATAATTACTATTTGGTCTTGAGATAAATGGTAAACATCAAGAAGGTGGTGTTCCTCCATTTTACATTAGCTTGAGTATTCATGACAACATCCTACACAATGCTATGTTAGATTCAGGAGCATCCCACAACTTAATGCCAAAAGCTATCATGGAAACTTTGAATCTAGATATCACCAGACCATACAAAGATCTTTTCTCTTTTGATTCTAGTAAAGTAAAATGTCTTGGCTTGATAAAAGACTTGTGTGCTACTTTAGTGCAATACCCAGCTAAGAGTATTGTCATGGATATTGTAGTTGTTGATATCCCTCCAAAGTATGGAATGCTATTATCTCACTCATGGGGAGCAAAACTGCAGGGATCACTACAGTTAGACATGTCCTATGCCACAATTTTAATATTTGATCATCCCAAAAAGCTTTACAGAGAAACTTTAATGAAATACATGGTTAGTAGTGCAAAACAACCACAGAATTATCCTATTTATTCTGTACATTTTGATATGGATTCTTTCATTTTATGTAATTCAGATTCTGGCACAGATAAAAACACAGCATTGCAACAGAAACATAAAGAAGTTGATAGTGACAATATATTTCATGAATCTATATGGCACTTAGATTTCGATGGTTCTGTGAACAAATTAAAAGCAGGAGTAGGAGTTTGAATTCATAACATGGAAAATAATCATTTTGAAGGTCATGCCTTTAGGTTAAACTTTAAATGCACTAACAACATGGCAGAGTATGAAGCTTTAATCTTAGGACTGCAGATTGTGAGAAAAATAGGAGTCATGCGAGTTTCTATCATGGGAGACTCTGAGTTAATCATAAAACAAATCAAAGGAGAGTATTATGTGAATAATCCTAGACTAAGTGTAATATTCCTAATTAGCACCGCTAATTGGAATATTTGATTTTTGTATAGTTTTGCCGACTATAGTTAATTAATAAATAAAAGTGAGAAAAGGGGTCTAACTCACTTAAATAACATAAAGTGTTTCCCTAGTAGAGGCAACGTTGTAACTTAAAGGGGAAAGCCTTGGGGGTCCACACACACATGAGAGAGGCCTCACATAGACTCCTAAGGTAACTGCGCAGGTCAAGGAGGAACTCAAGGACGCAGTTAGGGTTTTGAGGGAGCTAGCACTATAAAAGGTGGGGGTTTCACTCCATTTGGCATGATTGATATGTTATTGATATTGAGAGCTAGACTTCTGTCTACTTCAGCACGCCGGTTGTTTAGTCAGTCTGCAGCACTGTTTAGTGCGAACTGAGTGTCTCCGGTCGGAGATCTCACCCTTGGCTCCGGGGGACTTCGAGTGCCTGCTCGAGCAAGGTATTTTCTTCAGTTTCTATAGGTGGTTTGCAGTGGATTTTCGGGTGGACGTTGGTAGAGTTGGTCTCTTGAGTGACTCCGCGTTGTGCCTCCGTGAGAGAGGACGTGAAGCCAAGTAGGAGGATGTGGGCTGAGCAGCCATGGTTGTGTGGTGATTTGGCGTTGTTTCGCTGCTGTACCTCGAGGAGTGTTGTCATTTCGCCGGAGGTTTTGGCAGAGGATCTGTGCCCTTTTCTCGCCGGCTTCCTTGAGCTTCTCGCGCTTCTGCTTAGTGCACAACGTTTTTGTAGGAGGAAGGGTTTATGGGGTGATTGGAGGTGGTCCGTTTGGTCTATGACTTCTGGGTTTGTCCTGCCGTGCACGAGTACAAAGATCCGTAGATTTTTGGCTCATTCCGGCGAGGGTCGCCCTCTAGTTCCGGGCTTCTTTCCGTATGTGCCAGCTTTACTGGCAGCTTTTCCGTAGAATGTACTGGGAAGTGCTTCTCAGAGTAGCCTTGACCCCGTTTCTGAGAGGGTTCTTCACTTGCCTGGTGCAAGGATAGGTGCTCTTATTCTGATTATCCATTGTACCCATTTATATTCTCAGATTAATAAAATGGCTTAGCATTTCTGGAATTTTATGTGTACTTGCTCTATATTCTGTTTCCGGCATTTTTCTATATAGTTGTATGCTTGTTTTGCTGCCTATTTCCCGTTGGGGATATTAAAGTGGTATCAGAGCATAGTTCTGGCTCAGCCTGTGGTCTATGATCATACAGAGGTTTGCTGGAATTTTGGAGAGCAATAGCAGTTGTAGTACCAAAAACGCAATTGGAAAAAGGGCCAAAATATAAAGGGTCAAATTTTGAAGTTTGGAATTAGAAGAAACGTTTTCTGGGTTTTTCTGGGTTTTGGGTAAGGATCACCTTCCCAAATTCCTGGAATTTTCTGAGTAGTTTTCAGTGGGTAAATCAGAGGTCGAAGTTAAGCAGCAGTATGGTTCTGCAACAGCCGTGCAGTTTCTGAGGAGCCTGTAGACACATAGCAGAAAGAGCTGATGGCAAGTGATGATGATGAGAGGAGATTTAGAAAGGCATTCCAATACATACAGGAAGTGTCACAGAGACTCACTGCGCTGGAGGTTAGGCAGCGGGAAACCCCAAGGGGATTTCGGATTGGTGAGGGATCAGGCACATCCCACCATTTGCGGGGGCATGATGCCACTCAGCATATGGCATCACATTCACCCACACGTCCTACCATGTCCACTTTTCTGGATGAAGACATAGGGGCAACAGTACAGCGAAAGATAGATCTGGGTCGGATGGCTGACCTTTTTACAGAGTACCAGGCATACGGGCAGGAGTTCATGAAGGCTCTCTCATTCAGAGATTATGTTCAGATCCAGTGTGGTAGTAGACCTCACAACTTTCACAGAGGGAACATGCGCTCACATGATGGGGGCTTACAACGCATAGTGGACAGATTCCATCTACCGACATTTGACAGGTCATCCAGGCGCTCAGAAAAAGCTTGGGTGGACAAGTTGGATACCTCTTTCCAGCTTGACCGAGTATCGGAGAGGGAAACCATTAAAATGGTTACCTCGCACTTGGAGGATGAGGGAACACAGGGTTGCAGGGAGTCCGAGGTTACACCTAGTGTGACACAGGATTCACCCTCATTGGAGACCTCCTTGGCCATGTCGGTCGGTGTGGTAGTGGAGAAGGTAGAGCCTACCTCAGTAGAGCCATCCATTGAGGTGATGTCCGGAGTCGCATCCGAGTCTTCGGGTGGTAGCAGCACACAGATGGGTGCAGTGTCAAGAGATGTATCCACCTTCGATGAGGCACTAGCAGGTACAGAGGTATTGGATGATGGTCGCAGACAGCAGTATCATCACCTTCGGACGGACCTTCGAGTTTTGAGAGAGAAGGCCAGTCAGTACGGGAGGCCATTTTATTGCAGGACCAGGAGCTGGAGGGTATGAGAGCGACTTGTGCCAAGTCGGCGGCCAAGTTGGTCCGCATTGGGGAACAGCTGGATTCCCTGATGGTACAACCAGAGGGCATGTTGGAGCGTCAGATCATTCCCCTTCAGGCATGCATGGATGGGACTAGCAGTGTTGTTGGGTCATCTCTTTCCGTTGGAGAGAGAGAGGCAGAGCCACCTAGTCAGATCTCATACGTTGACTTTGATAGCGGTACGAGACGATCAGAGTTGCACAGGGTACAGCATCCACATGTTGAGGTTGGATGGAGAGAGATTTTGAGTTGGTACTCGGTGGAGCAGGCTATGGAGATGGTGATGGATCCGAGTGTAGTTCAGCAGGAGTTCCTAGGTGTTGGGCATACAGGGACCCCAGATTGGCATTGGGATCCAGGAGGGATCACCTACCGTTTCCCAGGCAGGTCGGCTGACTATGTCTTGGAGAGTACAGTTGGCCTAGCAGTAGAGCATGTGCAGTTTCGGTCAGCTCCAGTGGCCAACCAGTTTATGGGCAGACTCCCTACGTTGCCTTGGCATGACATTCATACACGGGGTCACGGGGTGGTCAGCACACCTTGGCAGGAGCTTGTCGGAGGAGGTGGCATTGGCAGGCCACCAGATGGCACCTTGTATGGGGCCAAGGATTCTTCACCTTTGTGTGGGGCACAGAGGACACAACGGAGCCGAGCAGTGGTGGTAACACTACTGACACACAGGGAGATTCACTTCTCGGACCCCTTGAGGAGGATTTGGAGTGATGATCCTTTCGTCGGCAGGTATAGGGATGCGACGGTGGAGACGATGTTACCGATTGGTGGTAGTCGGACATGTAGAGGCACAACTCTAGGACATCACATCCAGGGATGTGTGGGAGCCTCTAGCATTGAGCGGTGGATTGCCGGTGGACATGGAGTAGCATGGTGGTGTACCATAGTGTGTGGGACTGCATTGTGGAGTAGGAGTATCCTACATCACATTGAGGGCATGCGGAGAGTGACCGATGCCTGGACACAGTCAGGGCACGAGACGATACAGGGTGCTACAGCAGTAGCACATGATATCCAACAGCATACCGAGGTATGCCTCAGTGTGCAGTGGCATGTCGAGGAGTGTATGGATGATCAGTGGTATGCGAGGGCATACGGTGCTACACAGCAGGGACTTAGAGCATTGCTTCCAGAGAGACTCAGGGATAGGGACATCGGGCTTACCTTTGGGAGTAGTTCACCCAGGATCGATGGAGAGACAGAGGAGCGATACTTGGCAGTATCTGTGGGGACTCACACACCTGACTCGCTTCGACATCACTCACAGGTACAGTTGATTATGTTTTTGACCTTTGGCACTTTGGGCGTGGGCAGCAGGGTACGCGAGGTTCACCCAAGATATTTGGATGACATTCAGTACACTAGGCGAGAGACTTCTCAGCAGTGGCACTGGGTTGGTGTGCTAGTTGACAACCACAGGTTGGGGGATGAGATGATCCGTTGCAGAGGTGGTGCATCAGTCATCACTGAGCCTACGCTTGGGGAGCAGGTCATGAGGGAGACATGCATCATTTTTCCCTCAGGGCATGTTGAGATCATGCATGAGCAGAGGATACGGGGTACAGCAGAGGTAGTATCCCAGTATGTGTCTGGGCTCCAGACACTGTATCGACACGTTGTCGAGAGGGTGGATGGCATGTTCGATGCGGATGAGATGGCGGAGGTAGAACAGGAGGGCATTCCTTCTGTATGCCAGGGTGAGGACTCCTTTTCACATGAGTCCATAGGATCAGTTGAGGCCGCTTCTGGGGAGCGAGGGCAGCCTTGCATGGATGGTGACAGTGGACCGGAGCTATATTTTAGTGTCCAGGGTGAGCAGCCATGGGACTCTGCGAGAGATGCTCTGGGTGGAGAGTCACTTGTGACAATTCAGCTAGAGCAGCAGGTGATGGACCCTGAGTCGACAGAGGGGGACACTACTCACATCAGGCATGATATTCCTTTGAGAGAGAGCCAGATGGGCACTCACATCGAGTCTGTGGTGGATATGCAGCTAACCGCAGGGTCAGTCATTGAGGAGGAGCAGTCAGTTGCATTGACATCGAGTACCGTGACAGCAGCTACAGATCCATATCCTCTGGAGATGTTGGAGGTAGATGTGATAGTTTGGCCGTGGGAGATGATTACGGGTTGGCGGCAACCTTCCAGGCATGTTCCACATGCAGTTGTTGTTGCTACATCAGATGCTTCCTCCAGGATGGACTGGCGGGAGATCATGAGTTGGTACCCTCTTGATGGTACGGTACTCTTCGTAGGGAGCACAGCGGAGCAGGGGCCCTTGGACATAGTAGATGTTACAGATCTCAGTTGGCAGGAGGGCACCGATTCTCATTACTTCAGGACTCCTTCCCAATGTCAGGAGAGCAGGATCAGCATGGGATTGAGTCAGGACGTGGATTGGAGAGAGGTGATGAGTTGGTATGCGGTTGGAGAGGCAGCATATGCAGTTACAGGTACATCACAGCAGGAGCCCGAGAGCATGGATGCTTATTGGTGGTCTTCACCTCTTAGAGCATTAGTCATAGCCAGAGGCAGTGCACAGTCCGAGCCATGGGACTTGGGCGATTATTGGCCACGGTGGCGATGGGACCCGGGAGGATTATTGGTTGGCTGGTACTGTGAGAGGTCACTTTGGGATCCTGGCGTTGAGATATCCCTTCGTATCAGAGTGATGCAGGAGATAGAGAGGTTTCAGTGGGACCCAGGCACATTTTGCAGTATCGGTGGGGAGCATCAGCGAGAGAGTAGGCTTGTTCCAGCGTTGCTTGAGGACAAGCAATTTTTGCCGCATGAGGATGCCACTTGGGAGAATGAGAAGATTTTGCAGCATCCATCACTTCAGTTGCTTGAGGACAAGCAACGTTTTGCCGGGGGAGACTGTAATATTCCTAATTAGCACCGCTAATTGGAATATTTGATTTTTGTATAGTTTTGCCGACTATAGTTTATTAATAAATAAAAGTGAGAGATAGGGGGTCAACTCACTTAATAAAATAAAGTGCTTCCTAGTTGATGAACGTTGTAACTTAAAGGGGAAGGCCTTGGGGGTCCACATGCACATGAGGGGAGGCCTCACGAAGGCTCCTAAGGTAACTGCGCAAGTCAAGGAGGAGGTCAAGGACGCAGTTAGGGTTTTTGAGGGAGCTAGCACTATAAAAGGTGGGGTTTTCACTCCATTTGGCATTATTGATATGTTATTGATATTGAGAGCTAGACTTCTGTCTACTTTAGCACGCCGGTTGTTTAGTCGGTCTGCAGCACTGTTTAGTGCGAACTGAGTGTCTCCGGTTGGAGATCTCACCCTTGGCTCCGGGGGACTTCGAGTGCCTGCTCGAGCAAGGTATTTCCTTCAGTTTCTATAGGTGGTTTGCAGTGGATTTTCGAGTGGACGTTGCAGAGGAGTTGGTCTCTTGGAATGACTGCGCAGTCCGGGAGGGAGGACGCAGTTCCAGCAGGGAGGACGCAGTCTTTGTTGAGCAGCGTTGTTGTGTGGTGATTTGGCAGTGGTTTCAGCGTTTTTCAGCCTCGAGGAGGTTGCCATTTCAGCCGGAGGTTTTGCAGGAGGATTCAGGCCCTTTTCTCAGCGTGTTCCTTGAGCTTCTGCGCTGTTCCTGGAGGCACAACGTTTTTGTAGGAGGAAGGTTTCTGGGGGTGATTTTCGGAGGTGGTCCGTTTGGTCTATGATTTCTGGGTTTTGTCCGGCGCAGCGAGTACAGGTGATCTGTAGATTTTTAGCTCATTCCGGCGAGGGGATCAGCCTCTAGTTCCAGTTCTTTCCAGGAGCAAAGAAGCATTTTGGCATAGCTTCTTCCACACTGGCGTCGTAGTAGCCATTTCCTGTTTCTGAGAGGGTTCTTCACTTGCCTGGTGCAAGGATAGGTGCTCTTATTCTGATTATCCATTGTACCCATTTATATTCTCAGATTAATAAAATGGCTTAGCATTTCTGGTATTTTATGTGTACTTGCTCTATATTCTGTTTCCAGCATTTTTCTATATAGTTGTATGTTTGTATTGCTGCCTATTTCCCGTTGGGGATATTACACTAAGCCAATATAGAGAAACCGTTCTAGATTTGATTTAAGAGTTGCTTGAAATTGACTTTGCTGTTATTCGAAGGAAACAAAACATGCAGGCACATAATTTGGCTACTTTTGCCAGTACATGCAGATTTCCTTTTCAGCCAAATCCCCAATACATTGCAGAGGTAAGACACAGACCAACTATACCAGACAATTTGAAATATTGGCAGATATTTTCACAAGATTCTCAAATCTATAATTTTGTGAATGCTGAGGGAGAATTCCAAAACTGTAATATAGATACTGATTGTACAATAGATTATACAATAAATAGTGAGTTAGATATAAATGATATAGATAAAACTGAACCCACTAGATTTACTAATGTAGAAATAGATAAATTAGAAACAGTAGAAATAGAAGAAATAGCAAATGATGAATCAGGAATTTTGAACCTTAAAGATAACTTTTTGCCTAAGGGATTAGCCCCATTAGAAGATCTTTTTGATTCCAATGATGTAGCTAGAAAACCAAAAATGGAACCATTAAGATCAGACATAGAAGAATGTAACATAGGAACAGAACAAAAACCCAAGCTTATCAAATTATCCAAAGCATTACTTCTAGAAGAAAAGCTGAAATACATAAGTTTGTTTAAAGAATTTCAAGATGTTTTTGCCTGGAGTTATGAAGACCTCAAGTCTTATGACACCAGCATCATACAACACAAAATACCCATAAAAGAAAATCAGAAACTCTTTAAACAAAAGCTTAGGAGAATCAATCCAGTTCTTTTGCCTTTGATTGAAAAATAAGTAAAAGGGATGTATGAGGCACAAACCATAGCACCTATTAGATATTCTGATTGGGTCTCAAACTTAGGTTCCACTAGAAAGAAAACAAGGGGAAATAAGACTTTGTGTTGATTTCCGAAACTTAAACAATTTGTCACTAAAAGATAACTATCCTCTCCCCAAAATGGACCATATTTTACAAAGGGTAGTAGGATCATCCAGAATTTCATTGCTTGATGGATTCTCTGGATACAATCAAATCTTAGTTCAGCCTGAAGATTAAACAAAGATAACATTTACCACTCCTTGGGGAACTTTCATGTATTTGAAAATGCCTTTCAGATTGATGAATGCAGGAGCTACATTCCAAAGAGCTATGGACATAGCTTTTGCCAAAGAAATCCTTGATTTTCTTGTCATTTATCTAGATGATATAATAGTATTCTCCAAAATAGACAATGAACATCTAGATCATTTGAGAAGAGTTTTTATTAAATGCAAAAAATTTGGTATTTCTTTGAATCCCAAAAAGACACTCTTTGGACTAGAAGAAGGTAAACTCTTAGGACACATAATTTCAAAAGAGGGAATTAGAATAGAATCAGCTAGAATAAAAGCCATTTTAAACATAAGTCATCCTAGAAACATCAAGGAATTACAAGCATTCTTAGGTAAAATTAATTTTCTTAGAAGATTCATTTCTAATTTAGTAGAACTAATCAAAGAATTGAATAACATGTTAAAGAAAGATTCAACACTTAAATGGATAGTAGAGGCTAAACAGTCCTTTGAAGCAATCAAACAAGCCCTTACAAAAACACCAGTCCTTATAAGTCCTGATTTCAAAAAAGATTTTATAATTTTTTCTTTTGCTTCAGAACATACCATTACAATAGTATTGTTGCAAACTAATGATCAGGGTTATGAATAGCCCATTGCTTTTTTCAGCAAATCCTTGCACATAATGGAAAAACAAGCACTTGCTTTAGTGAAGGCTATTTAAGATTTTAGAGTGTATATTTTATACTCACACATTCTTGCATATTTTCCAAATTCAGTAGTAAAGGACATTTTGACTCAAAATGGGTCTGATGGAAAAAGAGGCAAATGGATTGCCACTATATTGGAATATGATATTGAAATAAAGCCTACTAAATTGATTAAAGGCCAAGGTTTAGCCAAACTCATGGCTGAATCGAACTGTCGAGTGTAATATCTCGAATGGAAATAAACAACAATGTAAAGCACATAAACAAAGAACTACATCAACTAGAGAGACATCATAAGAAAAACAGACAATATGGAGAACGCTGAGCCATTTTATTAATACTGAAAGATGCAATGAGTATAAAAGGTGATCAGAATGATGGCACCTTGGCTTGCACTAGGCAAGCGTAGAAATACTCTAAGAAGATAACCCGGAATGGTTGCTCCCTCAAACATTGTGTAATCTCCAGTGCTACTGGTGCTGTTGCTGTGTTGCTACTACTATTGGAATGAGATGACTATTTGGGGCTGCTCCCCTCGGAAAATTGTGAAACTTTGGGAATGGCCTCTCCACCCAATACCCAGAAAAGCCCAGAAAGCTTTCCGGAAATGGCCGACCTCCGAAAATGACTCCCTTGGGGCACTACGCTATCCCCCAATGAGAAATGTTGGCCCTGAATGATCTGTTGCAAATAATGGCCTCCAAATCTACCAAAATGATGGAATAGGGAAGGGCTGACCCCTTTCCAACTCTCCATGGCTGAATCCCCTGATAAACCCTCAATCTGAGACCATCTCCTTCCAAGACTGCGTCCTCCCTCTCACTGACTGTGTTGTCTCTTCTAGTGAATGCTCCCAACTGTGGTTGCTGCAACTCTCTCTCTGGCAAAACAAAGATGGAACTCCTCACCCGAGCAGGCACTCGAAGTCCCCCGGGGCTGAGGTTGGGATCTCCGCACGGAGACACCCGGTGTACTTAACAGTACGTGCAGACTTTGCTCAACAACAAGCGTGCTCAATGTCAAAAGACAAATAACAAAGATGCATAATCAGAATGAATGAAATGAGGAGACCCTCTCCCTTTTTATGCTTGGAGAGCCTTGCTCTCACCTAGGCCCCACCATCAACTACGCTGTCTCCTTGAGCCACACTGTCCCTCTCTCTCTACGCTGGCTTGGGCCCACATTGCCTACGCTGCCACTTTGACCTCTAGGCCCCACGCTACCAATTAATCAATGTTTATCAAGTGATTTTAGGAAATGCTTTTATCCTAAGTTTGAGTTAAGTGTCCCTCTTCACCCACTTTATTTCTAACTTAACTTTATTAAAGTAGTCAAAAATTAATATTTCCAATTAGCTATTGCTAATTGGGAATATTACAGTCCTCCCCGACAAAACATTGCTTGTCCTCAAGCAACTACAATGATGGATGCTGCAAGATCTTTTCACTCTCCCAAGTGGCATCTTCATCCAGGAGGTTCCTCCATCTCACCAGGTACTCCCTGACTGTCCTACTACGTAGCTGCCTCTCCCTAGTGTCAATAATGGCCTCCGGCTATAGCACCAGATGCTCATCATCAGTGGGTGGAAGCTGCTCAGTTGCAATCACCTGCTGTCCAAGTGCCTTCTTCAGGCATGACACATGAAAATTTTTAATGAATCCTGCTACCCATGGGCAGCTCCAACTCATATGCAACCTCCCCAATCCTGCATGTCACCCTGTATGGTCCATAAAAGTGGGGCTTGAGCTTTTCAGCCCCCTTCTGCTTCAACGTGGATTGCCGATATGGCTGCAATCGTAGGTAGACCAAGTCCCCTACCTCGTACTGTCTCTCAACACGTCCCCTATCGGCATACAGCTTCTGCTGATTCTGTGTTGTAGCTATGTTATCCTTAACAGCTCGGAGTATATCCTGACTCTCTTGGATCCAATCCTTGGCCCTAGGGGCCTTGCTAACACCAAACATCACGTCAGCAAAAGATAAAGCATGATACCCATATAAAGCATAAAATGGAGACATACCGATAGACATATGATGAGTGGTGTTGTAACAGTACTCTCCCAAGTGCAACCATCGTAACCATGCCTTCTTCTGCCCGCTGACATAGTTACGCAAGTAGCCTTCCAGCCACTTGTTCACTATCTCTGTCTGTCCATCCGTCTGTGGGTGGTAACTAGTACTCGGGGTCAACTCAGTGCCCACCAAACGGAAAAGCTCCTGCCAAAACTCGCCCATGAAGCGGCTATCCCTGTCACTGACAATGGTCTTTGGGAGACTATGCAGTCTGAAAACATCCTTGAAAAATAACTCCGCCACCTGTGCTGCAGTGTAAAATGCTGATATGGCGAAGAAATGTGCATACTTTGTTAGCCGATCAACGACTACAAATATGCAATCCTTGCCCTGTACAGTGGGCAACCCTGTGATGAAATCCATCGAAATACTCTCCCATTTCCCCTCAGGTATGGGAAGAGGCTGCAGTAACCCCGTCGAATGGTTCATCTCCCCCTTGTTGTGCTGGCAAACTTCGCACTCCCTGACATGCCGGAGTACGTCCTCCTTGAGGCCCTTCCACGAGAACCTCTCTCTGATGGCCCTATAGGTCTTGGTGAACCCCTGGTGGCCTGATAATGGCAAGTCATGTGAGGTGTGCAATATCTTCTCCTTGAGCTTGGAGCTCTCGGTCAAAAAGATCCTGTCCTTGAAGTAGATCACCTCATCCATCACCCTGTACCTGTCATCTGTAACCTGTCTGTCCAACACCTCAAAGGCAAAACGGTCATTGGAGTACTCTACCAAAAGTTGAGCCCTCCAGTCTGTATCCAAACTCATCAAGGACAATGCTGCCGGTTTGCGTGAAAGTGCATCGGCCACCACGTTGTTCTTCCCCTTGACATACTCGATGTCAAAATCATATGCTTGGATCTTGCTGACCCACTTTTGATGCCTCTCCTGCAACTGCTTCTGCTCTAGAAAGAATCAGAGGCTGTTGTGGTCTGTTCTCACTCTGAACCTGTTCCCTACCAGGTACTGCCGAAACTTGGCCAATGCATGCATGATGGCCAACATCTCCTTGTCGTATATAGCATACAACCTCCAATGCGGCAATAGCTTCCGGCTCTCGAACGCTATAGGGTGGCCTCCCTATATCAAAACTGCGCCTATCCCCTCCCCTAATGCATCACATTCTAGGACAAATGTTTGCGTAAAATCTGGCAATGCCAAAATCGGACAGCTGCTCATCACCTCCTTGAGTCTGTTGAAGGCCCTCTGCGCTGTATCCGTCCAACTGAATGCCCCCTTTTTGGTAAGGTCTGTAAGGGGTGCAGCAAGTTGGGAAAATCCCTTGACGAACTTTCGGTAGTAGGTGCAGATACCCACAAACCCCCGAAGCTCCATCACTTTCTTCAGCTCTGGCCAATCCCTTATGGCCCTGATCTTCTCCTCGTGGACCCTCACTTTGTCCACCCCAATAATGTGCCCCACGTAGAGCATCTCTGTCAGCCCAAACTCGCATTTGGAGAGCTTAGCATAAAATTTCTGCTTTTCCAATATGGGTAATACAACCTCAATATGCTGTAGGTGCTCCTCCCATGCCCTGCTGTAAATCAAGATGTCATCAAAAAACACTAACACAAACTTCCTCAAGTGACTGCGGAAGATGTGATTCATGCATGACTGAAATGTGGCCGGAGCTTTGGTCAGCCCAAAAGGCATCACCAAAAACTCAAAGTGACCGTAATGACATCTGAAAGCGGTCTTGGGAATATCCTGCTCCCTCACGCGAATCTGATGGTACTTGGATCTCAAATCAATCTTCAAGAACTTCGATCCCCTCAGCTCATCCATCAACTCATCTATCCATGGGATGGGGTATCTGTTCTTCATGGTCTTCTTGTTTAGGGCCTTGTAGTCAATGCACATCCTTAGTGTACCGTCCTTCTTCTTCACCAACACCACTAAAGAAGCAAAGGGGCTAGTGCTAGGACGGATGTGCCCAAGAGCTAAGAGCTCATGGATGGCCCTCTCAATCTCATCCCGGTAGGCCTTAGGATGCATATAGGGTGTAGTGATGACAACCTAGATACCCTGCTCCAGCTCAATTGTGTGCTCAAACCCCCGATCTGGAGGCTGCCCTGGTGGTATCTCTCCGAAAACCGTGGAATATGTCTAAAATGGACTGTACATTTGGGTGTACGGCCTACCCTGTAGATCCTACCTCTGAAACACGCAGCTCCACTGCCCACTCTATGTCTCCCTTCCGGAAATCTGCCTCCATCCGGTGTGCTGAAACTGTCTGTGGTGGGTAGGTGTGCATACCCCGAATCTTCTTGTGCCTCCCAGTCTTCTTATCCGTCCACTCCATCTCCAAGGTCTCCCAATCAGTGGTGACCTTCCCTAGCGTGATCAACCACCGCACCCCTAGTATCACGTTGGTGTCTGCAATGTCCACCACGAAGAAGTGATCTGTCAGGGTGTAAGTCCCTATAGTCACTGCCAAGGCTAGCACATACCTGGCACACTGCATGGTCCTGTCACCTGGAACCAGTACCAAAAATCCATCAAAGCTCTCCATCGGTATGCCCCTTTGCTCTACCAACTGGGCATCAATAAAATTTTGGGTGGCCCCACTGTCCACTAATACTGAAACATGTTTCCCCTGCACTGTGCCTCGGACATGCAGTGTCAAGTATTTGGGAACTCCTCTCAAAGAAGCAAGGGAAAACGCTGCACCTCTCTCTCCTGGTGGTGGAGGTGGCAGATGATCTCCCCTCTGCGCTGCGCTGCTACCTCCTGCCTCTATCTCCTCATACTCCCCCTCTTCCTCGCTACTGTCGGAGAATACCTCGATGTAATGTGCCTTCCTCGCGGCACAATAGTGTCCTGGTGCCCATGGCTCCTGGCATGTGAAACATAGTCGCTTCCGCTTCAGATTTCTCTTGGTCTCATCATCCCTGGCCCTATGCCCTGGCTCCCCTTTGGAGGCGGAACCCTCGTGTCCTTCCCCTTCGGCTGGAATGCCGATCTTTGGGGAAAAGGAGCTCTAGTTCGGGGTAGTGCATCCTGCAAATCCCGAGTCCTCCCGACTGCATCATGGAGTGTAGCTGGCCTCGTCGATCTGACTAACCCCCGTAGAGGATCTGCCAATCCTTCTATGAACATATAGATCATCCGGGCTGCGGATAAATCAGGCACCATCATGAAAAGTCTCAAGAACTCTGAAATGTATGTGTCCGGACTCTCGGTCTGCTTGAGCTTGGTCAGCTCAACAAAGTGCTCCTCTGGATCCCTCCGATCAAATCGCTCTATCAGCCTCCGTGTAAACTCGGCATATGATGTCACTCTGGAGTGTCCCAGCGTAGCCATTCCGTGAAACCACCAGTCATGGGCCTCACCCTCCAGGTGTAGCGCTGCCACCTTGATGGCCTTTGGCTCTGACATCTGGTTAAGCTGGAAATATATATCCAACTTCTCCACCCAAGCCTTTGCCGAACACTTGGATGATCTGTCAAATGTTGGTAGATAGAACCTGCCTACAGTGCGCTGTGCATCCCCGTCATGTGAGTGCCTGTTCCCCCTGTGATGGTTGCGGGGTCTGCTGTTCCGCTTGAGCTGAACGAAGTCATGGAATGTGAGGGCATCTTTGAACCCTTGACCGTAGGACTGATACTCAGCAAAGTAATCTCCCATGTGTGTCGGTTCCTGCTCCTGTTGTGCTCCTGCCCCAGTGTCTGCGGCAAGAAACGTAGGCAACGTGGAACAGGGAGGTGTGCGTGATGCCATCTGCTATGCTGTGATGTGCTCCTACAAATGATGGGATGTGCCCGAGCCCTCTCCGATATGGAAACCCCTTGGGGTCTCACGCTGTCTAGACTCTGCTGTGAACCTTTGCCCGATCTCTTCTATCCGTCTCGACAAATCCTACACTGATTTGAGAAGTTCCCCAAACTCCTTCTTGGAATCTCTTCCCTTCGCCATTGGTTCCTCCTCCTCTGCGTCCACTATTGGAATGTCGTCACCTTCCCCAAAGGTGATCTCTAACCTTTGCTCCTGGTCTTTATACTTCCTCCCTCGGTAACAGATGTATGGTTTACCTATTGGTGTCATAGATGAGCTCTGATACCACTGTAATGTCCCGAATGGAAATAAACAACAATATAAAGCACATAAACAAAGAACTACAACAACTAGAGAGACATCATAAGAAAAACCGACAATATGGAGAACGCTGAGCCATTTTATTAATACTGAAAGATGGAATGAGTACAAAAGGTGATAAGAATGATGGCACCTTGGCTTGCACTAGGCAAGCGTAGAAATACTCTCAGAAGATAACCCGGAATGGCTGCTCCCTTAAAGACTGCGTAATCTCCAGTGCTGCTGGTGCTGGTGCTGTGTTGCTATTACTGTTGGAATGAGATGACTATTTGGGGCTGCTCCCCTCCTCGGAAAATTGTGAAAGTTTGGGAATGGCCTCTCCACTCAATACCCAGAAAATCCGAGAAAGCTTTCCGGAAATGGCCGACCTCCGAAAATGACTCCCTTGGGGCACTACGCTATCCCCCAATGAGAAACGCTGGCCCTGAATGATCTGCTGCAAATAATGGCCTCCAACTCCACCAAAATGATGGAATAGGGAAGGGCTGACCCCTTTGCAACTCTCCCTGGCTGAATCCCCTGATAAACCCTCAATCCTGGACCACCTCCTTCCAAGACTGCGTCCTCCCTCTCACTGACTGCGCTGTCTCTTCCAGTGAATGCTCCCAACTGTGGTTGCTGCAACTCTCTTCGGCAAAACAAAGATGGAACTCCTCACCCGAGCAAGCACTCGAAGTCCCCCGGGGTTGAGGTTGGGATTTTCGCACGGAGACACTTGATGTACTGAACAGTACGTGCAAACCTTGCTCAACATCATGCGTGCTCAATGTCAAAAGACAAATAACAAATATGCATAATCAGAATGAATGAAATGAGGAGACCCTCTCCCTTTTTATGTTTGGAGAGCCTTGCTCTCACCTAGGCCCCACCATCAACTGTGCTGTCTCCTTGAGCCACGCTGTCCCTCTCTCTCTGTGCTGGCTTGGGCCCACATTGCCTATGATGCCACTTTGACCTCTAGGCCCCATGCTGCCAAATAATCATGTTTCTCAAGTGACTTTAGGAAATGCTTTTATCCTAAGTGTGAGTGAAGTGTCCCTCTTCACCCACTTTATTTTTAACTTAACTTTATTAAAGTAAAGTAGTCAAAAATTAATATTTCCAATTAGCTATTGCTAATTGGGAATATTACATCGAGCCTTAGATATAAATTTCACTGTAGCAATAGATGATCAGGAAGAGATTGCGACTCCACAGATCAGTGAACCTTTCTTAGATTCACCTTGGTATGAAGATATCATATTTGTTTTACTTAACCTACAAGCTCCTCCTGGTTTGTCTAGAACTAAAGGTAGATTCTTAAAGTTAAAAGCAATGAAATATTGTATCATAGATAATGCTTTATTTTGGAAAGATCATGGTGGCATTCTCTTAAACTGTTTACTGAAAGATGAAGCTGATAAAGTTATGCAATAATTTCATGCAGGTGACTGTGGAGGACACCTTTACTGGAAATCAGCTGCTGATAAAATCTTGAGGGCAGGTTTTACTGGCCCACTCTCTTTGCAAATGTTAGAAAGTATGTGACCTCCTGTCATAAATGCTAGATATTTGAAGGGAAGAAAAAGCTATTACCTTTACCCCTCAAACCCATCTCTACAGAAATGCCATTTCAGCAATGGGGTTTAGACTTCATTGGTGAAATTCACCCACCCTCCTCAGCCCAGCATAAATGGATTTTGACAGCCATTGATTACTTTACCAAGTGGATAGAAGCCATTCCTCTTAGACAAGCCACTGATTCTGTCATTATCTCATTCCTTGAAAATAATATCCTTTCTAGATTTGGATGCCCACAAAAGCACATTACTGATAATGCAGTTGCCTTCAAATCCAAGAAAATGATTGACTTTTGTAACAAATATCACATCATCCTTGGCCATTCCACTGCCTATTACCTTCAAGGTAATGGACTTGCAGAATCTCAAACAAAAGCCTGGTTAATATCGTCAAGAAACTGTTAGAAGACAACAAGAAGACCTGGAACAAAAGGTTGAGGTATACTGAAGGTGATGGTGTCAGGCTATGTAGTTATACGGATGCAGACTGGGTAGATAGTTCAGTGGATCAGAAAAGCACATCAGGGTGCTGCTTCGGCATTGGATCAGGGGTTGTGTCTTGGCGTAGCAGGAAGTAGAAGTCCGTAGTACTGAACTTTGCAAAGGCAGAGTACATGGCAGCTAGCATGGCCACATGCAAATCTTTTTGGTTTCAGAAGCTACTAGTGAGTTTGTTCAGTCATAATATAGAGGCGATCAATATCCACTGTGATAATCAAAGTTGCATTAGGCTCTTTGAGAATCCAGTGTTCCATGATAGATCGAAGCATATTGACATACAATGCCACTTCATTTGAGATTGTGTGCAACATGGATCAATTCAGCTACAACATGTTCCCACAGACCAACAGGTGGCTGATATACTCACGAAGGCTATAGGGAGAGCCAAGTTCGTCTGCTTCAGAGAACATATGGGTATAGTGGAGAACACCTTCCTCGCTAAGAGGGATTGTTAGTTTGTATAGTAGCGAACAATTGTTCTAGTCTTAGATTGTGTTTGAGAGGCTAGGGAACATAAGATCTCCAAAACCTAGAAAAGGATTCGTGAGATAAGACTCAGAAACACCTTAATTAAATTAATTTTCCATAATTAAAATAGTTCCTAAGTCTAACTTAGGAAAAGTGGTAAATTAAAGTGAATTAATTAAGGTAGATTGATTTTTCTCTAGAGGCTGCTATTGATGAAGTCAAATTGATCTTAGCCATTGGTTGAGAACTAATCATGGCCTCGTTGAGACTCCAACAAGAGATAATAAGAGAAAGTCGAAGGGCTTGGGGATAGACACAATTTGTGTCAAAAAGTTCGACTTACTTGGTTGTTGTACGCAACAAGGGTGCAGTTGAAGCTAGGGAAAGAATTAGAGCAAGGGTTGCAACAGAGATTTGGGAGCAGAGATTTTAGAGGAATATTTCCTCTGTATTTCCAGTCTTCGGGAGATGGGAAGGAGGGACGCTGATTATCTACAGAGGAGGCTGTACAAAGCAGTTCAAATAACCAGAAACCCTAGTGTGAGTTGCCAGAAGAGACTTGTTTCAGTCTTAGAGGAAGAGTGAGTTGGTTTCAGCGGTAGAGTGAGTTGGTTCCAGAGGCAGAGGGAGGCTAAACGTCTCACTTGGAGGCAGTTCTAGAGCTACACGATATTATTCAACCAGGAAGTGCACATTTTTGGGCTGTAGTGCGAGTGGCCAAGAGGAGGTGCGAGCAAGCTAGGAGAGGCTGAGTTGATTACAGAGGGAGACAAGGGTGTCTCCAGATATTTTGCTAGTAGATTTATAGAGGTTTTCCAGTAGGGCAACTAGTTGTAATATTTCTCTCAAATTGCTGCATAATAATTAAAACCTCATCTGTTGCACTGGTTTTCCATTTGGGGTTTTTCCAGGGACAATTGTCCAAAAACAACGATGTCAATTTTTGTGTGTGTGGATCTATTTCTCAGTTCCGTATTTTTGTATTTCCACAACATTTTTATTGTGAAGAATGCATCAGTGTTTTAATTGTTATTTGCCGAATAATAATTAAGAAGACAAATAATCTGCTAACCGTTAGAAGATTGAATTCTAGTTGTTGCATTTAAGGAATTTTCACAAAGTTGTCCCCACCTTTGATTTAAAACTCCTCCCACTCCTCAAATCCACCGAGGAGCGGTGCCTAATGTGGCATTCTTCAATTTTTGGATCGACTGTGTGGTGAGATACAAACTCTTCTTCTGGTTGAAGCTTCCTTTTGGAATGGTCTAGCCATTGTAAGAGTGATCCACCTAAAACAAAGAAGTAAAGCAAGATAGTTCCCTAGTTTATCTTCGTGTGGTTATGTAACCCCTTAATGAATCATCCTCGCAACTACTGTAAGATCTTAATGAAAATTGTTTTAGATTTAAACCTAGCTACTACAATAAGCCAAGAAAATACAAGATAGTAAAATCCAACCCACACAATGTAAAAAATACACAGGTTTGCAAAATGAGTTCTTTTTATTATGGCATATGATCTCACAAAACAAAAAAAACCTTCTCTAGAGGGAGGCTAGCCTTTTATAAAACCTTTCTAATAGTTAGATAATGGCTAGCTAATGCTGTGAAAAATCCTAGATTTGGATTCCTAATGCAACAAATTTGAATTACTTCTTCTATTATATTACATAATTATTTCATTATTGTGAAATATCAAAGTAATTTTTGAAGCAGTCTACACAATAATGTTGCGGAAACAAATCTAAGTGTTGAAACAATCTGAACAAAAGAAATGAAAAATATCCACATGTGACATAGTTGTTTTTGGACTAAGTCCTCGGAAAAACCCAACTTGGGAAAATCGATGCAGTAGATCTGAGGGTTTGCATTATTAAGCAGTAGAATCTTGAATACAACTAGGGTGCCAACATCCGACAAACCCTTCAGAGAAATCTAGAAAGCAAAAATAACTGTGACATATACCTCACTCAGCAAGTCTTCGGCTAATAAAAAATAGCGCTGGTAAAGCCCTCACTGCCCCTGCGTGATTGCCTATGCTGGATCTGTGTAAGCCTGCGTGGGCAAGCTTGAGGAACCGCGTCACCTTTCTCTACAACTGATCTGGTTGATCTGAAGCTGGATCTTGGCCCTCTTGGCTCAGAACCCCAACCTCTAGCTTTCTCTGGACTGACTAAAAGAGACACTGCGTTGGTTCTGCGTGATTCTCTGCAGGCACTGCGTCACCTCTGCAGAAAACTATGTTGTCTCTCTTCTGCGTAAATGTTGTCTCACTCTGAAATGTATTCTTGGTACACCTGACCAATCTCTGCTTCTGCCCCTCTCTAGATCTGATCACTGAATCACAATCACTTAGCAAACCCTGCCCTAGTGATTTGATCCTTGTTCAAAAGCTATGTCTCCTCACACAAATAAAAAATGCTCAATGGTTCAAGTGTCACAATGTCAATGTGTTTTCCATAGGTCCCTCACCCTCCTTATATTCTTCTATTGAACCTTAAACGGCCAAGATTGAAACATAATCAAGGGCTAAGATTAACTTGGAGGTGATCCATGACTTTATCTAGAAGATTCATACTTAGTTTAATTAATACCCTTTAATTAATCGGTTTCCCTAAGTTTAGACTTAGGAAAACATTAAAAAACGATTAATTAATTTAATTAAACCATCTCTAAGTGGAATTTTCCAAAACCATTTCTTGGTTTATGGAATACATGTGTCCTGGCCTATATACAAAGTTACAAGGCTAGAGCACATTCGATGCTACCATAAATCAACACTCCCTCTTAGCGAAGAAAGTGCTTTAGCAAAACAACTCAATATGCTGCGTTTGACTTCTGGAACATCTGCTGCTGTGCTGTTGATGCTGCTCACCATCACTGCACAAGAAACTGCTGCAACTGTACTGCTGTTGACTCTGCATGCTGCTGCCAACTGCCACTGTACTGCAACTCCCTTTGAATTCTGCAACCATGCTGCTGCACTACGTGAGCACTGCTCTACACTGCGTGAGCACTACT
Source organism: Pinus albicaulis (assembly GCA_034641835.2). Classification (NCBI taxonomy): domain Eukaryota; kingdom Viridiplantae; phylum Streptophyta; class Pinopsida; order Pinales; family Pinaceae; genus Pinus; species Pinus albicaulis. The sequence goes on along the minus strand of CM076578.1, from coordinate 1,121,815,164 downwards.
CTGCAGTGTGCTGCCCCTCTGTGCAGTTTGTTGCTGCTGCTACTGCTGCTCCTGCATTGTTGCATTGTTGCTAGTTGCAACAAAAAAACATCCGAAATTGGACAAGAAAATCTGTAACTGAAGAATAAGACTGACTGTTGCTAGTTTCTACACTAGCTCTCTGAAAATACTGCATTGTTGTTGCTCTGCACTGCGCTGCTGCTGCTCAATTGCTGATGCTGCTGCCCCCTTTCTGCGCTGATCAGGCTCTAGTACTGCTAGCCACTGCACTGTCTTCTCATCTTCCGCTACAACTGTCCATCCTGCTACTGTCTTTAGGCTGTCGTAGCTCACATGTGATCCAAGAGTTCGGAAATACTCAAGGATCCCGCTTACTTGTAGATTCTGGATCTACAAATCCAACTCAACTCATTTCTCTTCTTTCGGAATATGAGCTAACATGGCACAATATTTTTCTGCCTCAATCTTGGCAGCTCCTGCTTGTGGATTTTCCTTCTCCTCTTTATCCTTTTTCTTAAGAGGACACTGTGTGGCATAATGACCCATTTCCCCACACTGGAAGCACTTGATCTTGGACAGAGCTTTCTTTTTCTGCTTCTATTGCCCTTTTGATGCAAGGGCAGTGTTATCTTCTTCCTCCTTGACCTTTGAACTGCTACTGCCATCCTTCAAGTGGATTTTTAGGAGATCTCTCCTCAACTCTTCTTGCTATAAGGCTGCCCACATTGCTTCCCATCCTAAAAGTCTTTCCCTGCCTAATATGCTTTGGACAAAGACTTGATAATCCTTTGAAACAGAGTTCAACGTGAGCCTTACTATCTCTAAGTCTCTAGGAGCAGATCCTACTGCAGACAGTTGATCTTGGTTTTCCTGAATCCGAGAGGAGTCAAAACGCTCTCCCTTCTTCATCCTGATATTCCACATCTTCTCTTCAAGGTACATCTTCCACTGCTTGGAAAATCCTTGGTATAGATTTTCCAGACCTACCCACATTTCTCTAGCCGTGGTCTTTGCAGCTATGTGGGGTACGATATGATCCTTTACTCCGTCTAGGATCAACCGCTTGGCTCCAGCCATATTCTTCTTGAATTGCCTCAGGTGTGCTGAATGAAGAGGTTCTGCAACTGCGTTGTCTATGAGGGCTTTCAAATCATGCTCATCAAGGAGAAACTCTATCCTTGATTTCCAAATAACATAGTTGGAGGCATCCTCCAATCTATCTTGGTCACACAGTTCGTTGCTGGCCATCTCCTCAACTGTCGATATCTTGCTCTAACCCTCTGCTCAGCTAGACTTACGCACTCCTTGTGGAGTAAGTCACTTCTTCTACTGCTGCACGGGAAAAACTGAGTTTATTTGAGTAAGAAACTCTTTGAGATCAAGAGATCCCCAACTACGTTTTTCAGAATTTTCTGACGCTTATGCACCAGCTCTTACTGTTGTGCAGTGACTGCGTCCTTCAGCTATGCTGCCTCTTCTGCGACTGAAAAAAGCTTACCCCTCTGTCAACTCTCTCAGAGGGAGCCTTTTCTGCATTGAAATGCCCTCCTGGCTTGGACAACATAATTTTCTGGGAAGGTCTACTGCTGATTATGCAGATCCCAGACTCTTCAGCGCTGATCTACCGGTTCACTTGTGTTTCACCTGCACTTTAGCTTGAATAAGCTTTGATACCATGTGAAAAATCCTAGATCTGGATTCCTACTGCAACAAATTTGAATTACTTCTTCTATTATATTACATAATTATTTCATTACTGTGGAATATCAAAGTAATTTCTGAAGCAGTCTACACAAATAATGCTGCGGAAACAAATCTAAGTGCTGAAATAATCTGAACAAAAGCAATGAGAAACATCCACATGGGACATAGTTGTTTTTGGACTAAGTCCCCGGAAAAACCCAACTTGGGAAAACCGGTGCAGCAGATCTGAGGGTTTGTATTATTAAGCAGCAGAATCTTGAATACAACTAGGGTGCCAACATCCGGCAAACCCTTCAGAGAAATCTAGACAACAAAAATAACTGTGAGATATACCTCACTCAGCAAGCCTCTGGCTTATAAAAAACAGCGTTGGTGAAGCCCTCACTGCCCCTGCGTGATTGCCTATGTTGGATCTGCGTAAACCTACGTGGGCAAGCTTGAGGAACTGCGCCACCTTTCTCTGCAGTTGATCTGGCTGATCTGAAGCTGGATCTTGGCCCTCCTGGCTCTGAATCCCAGCCTCTAGCTTTCTTCGGACTGACTCCAAGAGACACTATGTTGGTTCTGCGTGATTCTCTGTAGGAATTGTGTCACCTCTGCAGAAAATTGCGCTCTCTATTCTGCGTAAATGTTGTCTCACTCTGAAATGTATTTATGGTCCACCTGACCAATCTCTGCTTCTGCCCCTCTCTGGATCTGATCTCCAAATATCAATCACTTAGCAAACCCTGCCCTAGTGATTTGATCCTTGATCAAATGCTGTTTCTCCTCACACAAATAAAAAATGCTCAATGGCTCAAGTGTCACAATGTCAATGTGTTTTCCATAGGCCCCTCACCCTCCTTATATTCTTCTGTTGAATCTTCAACGGCCAAGATTAAAACATAATCAAGGGCTAACATTAACGTGGAGGTGATCCATGGCTTTATCTAGAAGATTCATACTTAGTTTAATTAATACCCTTTAATTAATCGGTTTCCCTAAGTTTAGACTTAGGAAAACATTAAAAAACGATTAATTAATTTAATTAAACCATTTCTAAGTGGAATTTTCCAAAACCATTTTTGGGTTTTATGGAATACATGTGTCCTAGCCTATCTACAAAGTTACAAGGCTAGAGCACATCCGATGCTACCATAAATCAACAAATGCCTAGTTCATTCCTCCTCTAGGAAATATTATTTACTAGTCATCCACATGTCGAAGCCTTAGTAATTTTAATAAAATTTTACAATTACATCATAATTTTTCCCACTAAGGGGCTGCATGGACTCAAATGTCCTCCAGAAGTCTAACGTTCCCTTTGCTCATGGCCTAGAAGTTGAATAACTGTCCAAAGTTACCCCAACATTCCACTAAGATGCTTAATTACCTCTCCTAGAGCTAGTAGATTGGCTCAACTTCATTATTTCCCACTCAACTTGGTTGAAGATGAATTGGTTGAAAATGAAGTTCCTTTGACTTGCACCAACTAGCAGATTGGCTCAACTTTTTCCTTGCCCATTCGACTTGGTTGAAGATGAACTTGAATTGGTTGAAAATGAAGTCCCTTTGACTTGAAACTGCTAGAGAAGTGGCCACCTAAGTCACCTGACATGAGGACACGGGACATGAAGGGCACGAGGATTCGAGTGTCGAACACGGACACGTTGACCCCACGGAACATGACACGTTATATATTATTATATATATATATTAAAAATTAGATATTTTTATACAACTTCATACAAATTCATTGATTCAAACATAGATCTTCATCTAGATGTAAGTTTTACAAAAATACAAAGTAACATTATGCATACAAATACAATTGTGACATATTCATCAATGATCCAATAGGAGAAAGACAAGATACTGTAGTTTTCTCATTAAGTCATCAAAATCAAAATGTGTTACATAGGTAGTAGCAACGTGGAAAAAGTCGAAGTCAAGATTAAATCGGCAAGGGTCCAAAAGTTGAAAAACTCGATAAAGTCGGCAAAAAGTCTACAAAATTAAAAAAATACAAAAATATTCTTTTTTGGAAAAAATCCTGATTTTTTTGAAAAAATTCCAATTTTTTGAAAAAATCCCGATTTTTTCAAGAAAAAATTAAATAATCATTGAAGAAACTACATTACTCACGATTTTTTGGAAAAAGTCCCGATTTAATCCCGAAAATTTTCAAACTTGAAAAAGTCAGCAAAAAGTCGATCGATTTAATTGGCCAGCTGAAAAAATTGCCATTTTAGGATTAAATCGCGACTTTTTGCCGACTTTTTCCACTGTAGTAGCAATGCCAATGGCCAATAGAAATAGCAAATACAAAATGAAAACAATGACAAGCCTCAAGGCAGTAGGTAGCTCATGAGTCGTCAATCCTCATCATCAAAATTAGCATCACTGTACTCATCATCATGGTCACCACTGCTGTCCTCTGCTGCATCCTCCTCCTTTGTATCCAATGTCATCTTTGCATCTGCTGGTGTGGAGGATGACCCCTCTATAATATCACTATCATCAAAAGTGACAGGTTCTAGCACTGGCTCATTAAGATTCAAGTTGGCCAATGCCAACTCAACACTGATGTCCAAACCCTCATCAGGAAATTCATCCCACATCTTTGTCTTTCCCTTCAACCACTCATCCCTCTGCCTATAAATAGGACGAAGGTTGGTGTGCACATACACCATTGTCTCTGCCCTGGAAGCCTACTCTTCTTCACACTATACAAATTCCCATATGTGCTCCAATTCCCCTCGAAACTAGAGGATGAAGTCACCTGATAGAGGAGCCTCATGGTTAACTTCTGTAGAGGAGCACTTGTTGCCCCATGAGTTTCCCACCATGAATAGGGCTTCTTAGCCCCCTGTCTCTAATCACATCATATCCTGCAAATCGACCAGTGCCAGTGGAAAAATCTTCAAAGGCATCCTTCACCTCATCAAGGAATGCTCTATCTTGAAAAATACGCATGAATGCATCTTTCCTCACTGTGAGATTTCACCATCCATGTGAGGAGAGAATTTGCAGGAAGGTCCACCATTCATCCACTCATGGCTGTAGTATTTTGGGTTCAATGAGTGAGCCAAACAATGTAAAGGTGTGCAATTCTTGTCCCATATGTTGACAAGAATATCCTGTATGTTGGTGAAGAAGGCCTCTTATGATGTCTCGTACTCGGGGCACTCACTCTGTAAAATAATGCTCCTCATAGACTCAATCATGGAATCCCATCCCTCATAAACCTCTTCTAGGATGGGTTGGTTTGTATCTGCAAATCGAAGCAAATAAATGATAGGGTCCATGATTTGAATAAGTAGATCCACCCTCTCCCACCAAGCATCATCTAACACTGCGGCCTTCACTCTTTTTGAGGCTGCTTGATCTATCTTTCTCCAAAAAGGCCAAAACTCTGAAATAACCATGGCCCCAAGAGCGGTCTTGACCTCCCTCAACCTCTTCAACATGATGAATGAAGAGGCAAACCGTGTATCCGCAATATTTAACAATGATAGATTGGTGTACTCCTTGTAGATAGTGAGGGCATTTGTATGATTTTGTACAAAGTTGCGGATATGCCGTGCATCTTCAATAATGCTTCCAATCCAAAGCACATTAGAAGCAATAGATTTAAGTGCTAAGTTCAATGAATGGACAATGCAAGGTGTCCAAAATACTTGTGGATATTTAGCTTCCACAATCATGCCAACAACCTTGCAAACAAGTGCATTATCTGTAATGATTTGCACACAAGAATCAACACGTATATCTTCAATAAATTTAATAAAAAACTCACCCATTTATTGTGCATCCTTGTATTGTCCAAGTGCATCCACTAGTTTCAAGAAAACTAGACCATTCAAGGAAGACACCATGAAGATGATGAATGGGCGCCGTGCTGGATTTGTCCATCCATTAGAAACAATGCTAACCCCAGATGTTGGCCATGCTGATTTAATAGGCTCAAGTATTTTTTCCACCTCTTTCTTTGCGTTCGTCAACAATGTGGTCCTAAGCTTCTTTGACCTAGGAGGCACATACCCTGATGGAGCCCCTTGAGTTGGAGCTCGACACATTTCAATAAATAGAGGTGAGCGTGCAACATTAAATGATATGTAGTTCTGATAGAAAAAAATGCAATGGTGAGATCAAGCTCTTCTTGTTTCCCTTTCTGAAAAATCTTGTCCATTGGACCAAGTGCAATTGCCTTTCTTTTTGCTGCTTGTCCCCCACCAGAACTATCAAATCGAAATTTGTTGCTGCTTTTCCTCAAGAATGGAAGGGGGTCATCATTCCACACCAACATTGGTCTCTCTTCCTTGTCTTTCCTCTTTGCTAAAGACATCTGTGTCCAAGCTGCAATTCCACAACTTGGTAAAGCCAATGAATGAACTTTCTCACGGTAATATGTGCTCATGAAATGATTGTTGCAATAGCTCAATTTCCAAGCGACATTGCCTCCTCCCTTCATCTTGCTGCCTGGTCCTTGCTCTCTTGTGACATATTTCCACAATGGATATTTGTTATATTCCCTCAACATTTGAAGCCGCTGTTGCAGCCCCACTTCCAATAGAGGGAACACTTACAGAACTTGATGAGATTCGAACAGGAGGGACATCTGCAATGGGGACATTAATCCCCTTCCTTTGCCCCTTCCTCGCTGCCCTTGATTGAGCCATGAATGCTGTAAACAAATAAACAAAAAATGCACAAATTTGTAAAAGAAATGTACATGCAAACTGTTGTAATAAAAATGCAAAAAAAATAGAGAGAAAATGCACTTACCTGTTGCTTGAATCTCCTTGAAAATGCTCCCACACCCTTTTCTCTTTGCTTTCACACACCCACAACAAACCCAACTTGTTATAACAACCCTTTTTACAACAACCCAACTTCGTTATATTATCAATCTATAATACAATTGTCTAGGGCTCCTGTACGAGGGATCATGGCCCTCATACAATCACTAATACAAGAATACAAACTAGGGTTTGGTGTCAACAACTATAACCACCAATCTACCTTAAACAAGATACCAATTGACCTACTAGATGATGTAGTGCACCTCACAGCTCCACTTGGTCATACGTTGAACACATCTGCTGGTCCTTCTGCTCCCAATCTGCAGCAACACAAATCTGCCTCTATCAATGAATCTTGCTCATTTAGGTCACAAAACACGACTCACCAATCTGCCTTCTAGCTGATCATTAGTCCATCAATGAATCAACACATAGGGTCTTCTTGTGAGTTGTTCACAACTTCGTTTGTGAACAACTCCTTAGCTGCCCACCTGCTGCTCCTCAACACTTGGGGACTTATTCACTCTATTTCCTCACTGTGCTCTCCAATGAAGACTAACTTAGAGCATGGAGAGCTACCCACTATCACTGTCAAAAGTCCTCCAATAGTCAACTTAGGGCTGATTCACTAGCCCACTTAGGATGCCACTTCTTCCTTCAAGGGATCAACCAGTGTTGCAAACATCTTGATAACATCCTGATTTTATCTCGAAATCACGATTTTTTGGCCTAGTCGATGTTTGCCGATTTTTACAGATATTTTTATGGTATCTTAATTTTGCCAATGTTTGCTGATTTTTACCAATATTTTCCCGATTTTTACGATTTTTTGGTTTTGAAGACCCTTGCTGATTTTATGCCGATGTCGATGTGCGCAACATTGGGATCAACCACTAGGCCACTTCACTTTTGCCTCTCCTACCAGATTTGAGCTCCTTTACAAATATGGACTTAGGACCCACAACGACACCTTATTGCTGCCTTCCAAACAATCCACAAGTGTCCTCCCAAAACTGTCCCAACTAGGACCTCATCCACTAGCAATAAAATCAATTTAAGAAGACAAAAACACACCTCTTCTGCCTGAGATGTAAATCTGTTCTGAGCCCTTCATTCTGAGTTTTTTCACCCCACTAGTTAGGGCTTCTTGTGCCATTGCAATAACCCTCAACTCGGCCTAAAAACTCCTTCAAATCCCGCGCTGTCTTGCTTCCTTCTAGCCCTACCTCTCCACTGTACTTGACCTCCTTCTAGGTTGTTATAACAGACTCCAAATAACTCAGAACTGCCCTAAACTAGGGCTCTTTCCAACCTGAGGTCACATAAAAACTTGACCTGCTTAAATAGAGATGTATCACCTTCAAGCTAGCACGAATTTGCCTAAAAAATTCTCCTTTTCTTGTTGGCTTCCTTTCCCAATAATTCGTCCCGCTGTCACAAGAAAAGAGCACCACATACAATGCCTTTTCCCTCCTTTAGGCTTCCTTTGGCTGTGACTATCATAGAGGTGTCTCCTTATGATTCATTGAACTTTGGATGGTAGAATGAGGCTCCTCCTCATCTCTATTTATATGTCTTCCTATGGTGTGCAACGACCAACCCTTTAGGGCACCTTTTTAAGCTAGCCGACTTGAATCCTTTGTTGCAAGCCCACATGAAACACATAAAATTAATTTCTCTCAAACTATAAATCCTCTCTTGGTGTTCTTGGCAGCCCCTTGCTCCTTTAAGGGTTCTCTAGCATCTCGAAGGCTCAAGTCATCAAATCCATGTATGGTTTCACACCCACAAGCTTGGGTGCAAAGCCCACCTCTTGGGTACTTAGCCCACAAAGCCCTTTTGTGGTGCCAATTCCTCCACAACCCTGTACCTTAGGGTTTGGAGTACCTCCCAAGCTACTAATCTCAACAAATGATCCATTATTTTCCCTGACATGGTTCCATCATGTTCTCTTCACCGATTTCTTCATTCTGGGGATGGAGACATGTTGTTTCTTGGTTTCTTTCTTCAAAAATGTCTCCCTAATCACTTTCCTTGTTTCTTAGACCATTTTCAAATAAGCCATCCATCAACATCATTCTCTTAATCATGCACTAATAGTTCAAGAGAGGGAGAATGATGGACCTCCTTATGGGGATCTTCTTCTTCTTCACCTGCATAATATTTTCCCATCTTTAGGAGCCTTTGTTGCGTTATGATTTGATTTTGAGTCATGGTAATATGATTTTAAGTTAAGATCAATTGTAATTGCTTTAGTTGTTTCATTAGGAGAGTGATGGGATCTGAATGAGATAGATGAACTTCTTCATAAATTTCATCTTGAATCCTTTGCATACAAGGCTCACCATATTGTGCTTTAACATAGCCCGACAAAAAACTCACCGCATCCTTCTTTTGTTTTATTTGCACAATAAAATCATTGGAGGGGTGCTCACCAAATTTCATAACCAAGTCATTAATCATTTCTTGCATTCTTCCTTGCATATCAATGAGGACACTAATGTCTTCAACCTATTCATACCCATAGATCTATTGCTTCTAAAAATTTTGATGCATTGAGGGAATGATTTTATCTATTTGGGCTCAAAGTTGTAGTACCATTACCATGCTTCATACCCTTGCATTGACCATGCAAAGAATTTCATTAAGTATTCTTCGAAGACAATGCTAATATCTACAATATAATTCATAAAATACTCAAGAAATATAGATGTAACCATGGATTTCCATTAAACATGGGGACTTGCATATACGAATCAGTTATAAGAGAATGAGGATATCTTGAAATGCATGGTAAATCGAAAGGAACATATATTATATATAGTCAAAAGATAAACCCTTATTAGATATCATACTAATAGTTCATACATTAGGGCGATGATTCCTTAAATTAACAATTTTCTTACCAACCATAAAATCATAAACATGGAGTCGCCAATATTTACCTTACTTTTTACTTTGGGGGGCAGCCTTTTGTACTGTACCTTGTTAGAATTTGTTGAAGTGGAGTTTTCAGATGAGATCTTCCAAGTTAGTCCGTAAACAACTATTTGAGCTCAAAGCTCTAGTACCGTTTATCGATGCTTCATACCCTTGCATTGACCCTGCAAGGGATTTCATTAAGTCTTCCTCGAAGACAATGTTAATGTCTACAATATAATTCATAAAATACTCTACGAAATATAGAGCTAACCATGGATTTCCATTAAACTTGGGGACTTGCATCTACAAATCAGTTATAAGAGAATGGGGATATCTTGAAATTCATGGTAAATCGAAAGGAACATATATTATATATAGTCAAAAAATAAACCCTTATTAGATCCCATACTTTATATAGTAGGGTGATGATTCCTTAAATTGACAATTTGCTTACCAGCCATAAAATCGTAAACATGGAGTCGCCAATATTTAACTTAATTTTTACTTTGGGGAGTAACCTTTTGTATTGTACCTCTTTAGAATTCATTGAAGTGGAGTTTTCAGATGAGCTCTTCCAAGTTAGTCTGTAAACAAATATCCCACAAGTACAAATACAAAATGAAAAGATTACCAAGGGTATTGTCATATACAACCATGATTAAATAACCTCTCCTCGAAACTGATGCCAAAAAATGTTACCCATCTTATTAACAGGGTTGCAAAGGTCTATGGCATATGCAACATTCTAAGATGGGCACACAGGGTAAGGGCCCATTGTCACCTTGGCCCAAAACCCCATTCTTTAGGCCTAACTTCCTCCTAAAAGGCCAAGGGAGGATTCCCATTGAATACCTCAACCAATCCAAGTAAGACTGGTGCCTTAAATAGGGTCAAAAGGTAAGGTGGAGTTAATTACGGGTTGTGTTGCTCATTTTTTGTATATAAATCCACAACAAAAAACTAAAACCAACAAAGCTCTACATTCAATTCTGTTAGATATAGCATGTAAGTAGTCAAATTGATGTAGAGAAATTGTACTAAGTAGATTTAACGTTTTTTTTAATGTTTGCGTCCCTGGTTGGAGGGGTTCTAGAATAAATTTACTTGTTGTTCAATGACTATAGACTGTAAAATTTGAAAAAAATTGTTGGGACACCAACCAAATTTTCCTTAAATGGCCACCCAATTAGTGCTTAAGTGTGAAAATTTACAAACAGTTGTAGCGATAAATTTATTTCTCCTCCTTATTATTTCAATAAGTTATTATTCAGAAATCTTCCGGCAAATATCAAAATAAATACTACTGCAACATTCACAATTATATATGCAGAGAAATAAATAGTAGAGAACATATGCACAAGAATCAATCACATGTACACAGTTATTTTTGGACAGTTGTCCCCGGAAAAACCCAATGTGGGAAAACCGGTGTAGCAGATGAGGGTTTCATTAATTCTTCAGCAAATGATATCTATACAGGGAAAATATACGACAGATAAATTCTGAACCACTTGAGACTGAATTTCCGGCTTATTCAGACAATTCTCTAACACTCAGAACAACCCCTGCATGCCCCTGCACCACTTTGCGTGATTCTCTGTGCAGTCTCATCTCCCAACGCTGGACTGCGTGGGGTGTTTGCACTGCAGCATCAAGCTGCTTCCAGTGACCCACAGTTGCCCTCTGACCCTAATCTCGATCACCCCTGACCTCCTCCTTCTGCTTCTGCAACTTCTCACCTTGCAACTCTCCCACTAAGATCGAATTCTACATCAGAATGGATCTCCTTCGGGTGCTGAGTGTATGCCTGACTTGTTTTTCAAGTGACCTTCAAGCCTTCTTTTATAATCTTCCTGTTGGAGAAACAACAACGCAGATTAAAATATTAATCATTGGCTAATATTAAAACTTGACTTGATCTATGTTTTCTAGAAGATTCACACTCTGACTTATTAATAGCCTTTAATTATTTCATTTCCCTAAGTTTAAACTTTTTTTTTCAACTGTGGTTCACGGTCACTGAGTGGCCGCTACATCCACGGGTAATAATCCGGTAGATCCACCCGAAGGGATCAGCCGTCGGCTTTAATTTCGGGGCCTAACCCCAAGGGCGTTGAGGAGATTTGACCCCGTGACCTTCCATATGGCAAGGTACTTTAGCAACGGGAACTCGACCATTTGAGCTATCCCTTGGGGCTTCCCTAAGTTTAAACTTATGGTCTTCATTAAAATAATTAATTATTTTAATAAGTCTCGAATCTAGTGGAATTTCCACAAACTGTTTCTGGGTTCTTTGGAATGCTGCTGTCCAAGCCTCCCTGCAAAGTTTGAGACTTGGAACACTTCTGAATGCTACAAAAATCAGCACTCCCTCTTAGCGAGGAAGGTGTTCCAACAATATGCCTGCTGTATGCGATTCTGATTCTGAAGGACCCTCCATGCTGCTGATCTCAGGATTCTGCTCCCCTCATCTGCTGCGCTGCTGCCCCCTGTACTGCTGCCTTTGACATTGTCACTGTCACTTGCTGCCTTTGTACCACAACTCCCTCTGAATACTGAATCCTTCGTTCCTGCTACTGGAATGCATTCTTCATCATCCCCATCTTCTCTCTGAAGTGAGGATGTCTGCCACCTATTCTCCTGTTGGAGTGTACTACAACTGAACAACTCCACGTTTTACACAGTCCCTGATGAAGTTACACCGAATGTCAATATGTTTCGACCATCATGAAACACATGATTCTAAGAGAGCTTTATGCAACTCTGATTGTCACATAAAATGTTGGTCGCTTCCATTTTCTCCTTGAGTAGATTTACTAGCAGATTCCTAAGCCATATGGTTTCGCACGAAGCTGTGTTGGCTGCCATATACTCTGCTTCTGCTGAACTCAGTGCCATGAACTTCTATTTCCTACTGCACCAGGAAGTCATTCCTGATCCCACACTGAAACAGTACCCACTGGTACTCTTCCGATCAACTGAACTTCCAGCCCAATCTGCATCAGTAAAACCACTCAACCTGACATCATTGTCATGGGTGTACTTCAATCCAAGCTCGACTTTCCCTCGAAGGTACTTGAGAACATACTGGCTGCTGCCCAATGTGCCCTCTTCGGTTCCACCATGAACTAACTTAGGGTATTAACAACATAATAGATGTCTAGCCTTGTATTTACCAGATACATCAATGACCCTATGAGCTGTCTGTACAATGTAGGATCAACTTCATCATCTTCGGAGGTGTCGGTTTTCCTCCAGTTGGTTATCATTGGATTGGTCATGGGCCTACAAACCTCCATCTGAAATCTCTTCATAATCTCTGTAGTGTATCTTCCTTGACCAAGGAAGATCTCCCCATTCTGCTGCCAAACTTCCAACCCCAGAAAATAGTGCATCCATCCTAGATCCTTCATGTCAAATTCTTCAGCGAAATTCTTTTTGCAATCTGTGATGAGCCTTGATGACCCTGTCAAGAACAGATAATCCACATACAATATCAATATCAAAGGCTCACTCCCTACTCTCAGATAGTAGAGATTGGGATTTGCATCACTCTTGACGAATCCCATCTTCTGTAGGTAGCTGTCAATCTGAACATACTAGGCTCTAGGAGCTTGCTTCAGACCATATAATGCTTTCTTCAATCTGCCCACATGAGTTTTCTGATCATGTGTCTCAAAGCCCTTCGGTTGTTCTATATACACCTCTTCTTCTATCACACCATTCAAAAATGTCGTCTTGATGTCCATCTGGTGAATTTCCCATCCCATCTACGCAACAAGGGATATCACGGACCTGATAGATGTGTATCTAGCTACAGGGGCGAAGGTTTCTTCATAGTCTATTCTTTCCTTCTGAGCATACCCCTTAGCCACAAACCTGGCTTTAAATTTCTCGATGCTGTCGTCTGCAGCATACTTGATCTTGTAGATCCACCTGGATCCTACAATTGATCTCTCCTGCGGTCTGGGTACTACTTCCCATACATCATTTGTCATGATGGAACTGTACTCTTCCACCATTGCATCAACCCATACCTGGTGCTAACCTGCTTCTCGAAAAGTAGAAGGTTCACCGACTTGAGCAACTAAGGCTTGATACCTTTCAGGCTGCTTACGCTATCTCTTCTCATTTCGGGGGATTCCGACAAAATCCTCTGGATCCTTTAGAATCTGTCAAAGATCCCTGCTCATTCTTCCACTGGTGGTGGGTGGATTTACCGACTCTCCTTCTTGCAAATCCTCGAGAGACCCATCCTTTGGATCACCATGCCTTGGAGAGGCAACTGAATTTTCTGTTGATGGTTGTTGGGGCTGGACCAAAGGCTCTTCCTTTGATTGCATAGCAGAAGGCAGCTCTCGTGATCTTCTGAAGGCTTTCTCCTCCATGAACTTCACATCTCTTTGCACCACTACTTTCCTGCTCTCCGGAATGTAGATGCGATAAGCCTTTGCATTCTCGCTATATCCTACTAAATACCCCTTTTCAACAGTCATCTCTAGCTTCTTCCTCTTCTCACTGGGTACATGACAGTAAGATGTACTGCCGAAGATCCTAAAGTGACTCACTTCGGGCTTGCTAGCAGTGAAGACACTTTCTGGCGTGATCTTTCCCAGTGCAGTGTGAGGAGTTCTGTTCTGAATGTAGACAGTTGTATGACACGCTTCAGCCCATAGAAATTTGGGCATGTGTTGGTCATAAAACATAGCTCTGGTTGCTTCAACAATAGTCAGATTCCTCCTTTCTGCCACTCCATTCTGTTCCGGATTGTATGGTGCTATCCATCCTCTTTTGATGCCTTCCCTTGCACAGAATTCGGTGAATTCTTTATCTATGTATTCACTTCCATTATCTGATCGCAATACCTTGATTTGCTTCCCTGTAAGATTTTCCACCAGAGCCTTAATCTCTTTAAATCGACTGAAGACTTCATCCTTGGTCTTCAAGAAGTAGATCCAGGTTTTCCTGGAATGGTCATCAATGAAGGTGACGAAATATTCGGCACTGCTAAGAGCTCTAGTGGACATCAACCCGCATATATCTGAGTGTATTAGATCCAACACACACTTGGCCTTATTGTTGCTTCTTTGATATGCTGCCTTGGCATATTTCCCCAATACGCACACCTTGCAGACATCATCTTGTTTGGTGCTCAGTTCTGGAACACCTGTGACAGTCTTCTGGACAGTTCTCAACTCCCCATGTTGCAAGAGCCCCATTCTTCTGTGGCATAGCTCATTCAGGTCCGTTTCATCTGCGCTGCCAACTAGTGCCATTGGAGAATCAAGCTGCAGCGTGTACAACTTGTTGCTTCTTACCCCGATCTGTGCCTTCTTCTTCCCACTGGGGTGCTTGACGTAAACTCTATTTCCAATAAAGTACACGTCATATCCTCGGTTTTTAAGCTGTGACATTGAGAGTAGATTCATCCTCAAACCCGACACATGTAGTACAATAGTGGCTCGGATTCTGTTCCCTGCCTCGGTTTGAAAAACTACGGTACCTCTCCCAATGGGAGTGCACTTTGCTTTATTACCCATGGTTATTTTGAAGTTCATCTGCTCTTCTTGGTAATCGGAAAAACAGTCCCGTACTCCCATCATTTGAGCAAAGGCTCTGCTGTCAATATACCAGACATCTGAAGACGCAGTGCTCGATACACATGCAAAATTTTCCTTTAGTTTGGATGCCAATACGGATTCATCGTGATCCATCTGTTCCATCGTGCTTCTTCCCCCTCTTGGAGAACTGCGTGAACCCTTCTGCGCTGTTGCTGCAACAGTAGATTTCCGTTCACTGATAGATGCCCCCTCTCTGTTATTCATCTCTGGCTCTCATACCATGTGAAAATTTACAAACAGTTGCAGTGATAGATTTATTTCTCCTACTTATTATTTCAACAAGTTATTATTCAGAAATCTTTCGGCAAATATCGAAATAAATACTACTGCAACATTCACAATTATATATGCAGAGAAATAAACAGTAGAGAACATAAGCACAAGAATCAATCACATGTACATAGTTATTTTTGGACAATTGTCTCCGAAAAAACTCAATGTGGGAAAATCGGTGCAATAGATGAAGGTTTTATTAATTCTTCAGCAAATGCTATCTTTACAGGGAAAATATACGATAGATAAGTTTTGAACCACCTGAGACTGAATTTCTGGCTTACTTGGACAATTCTCCGACACCCAGAACAACCCCTACATGCCCCTGTGTCACTTTGCGTGATTATCTGCACAGCCCCACCGATGGAATGCGTGAATCTGTGTGGAGACTGCGTGGGGTCTTTGCGCTGCAGCCTCAAGCTGCCTCTAGTGACCCACTGCTGCCCTCTGAACCTGATCTTGATCACCCCTGACCTCCTCCTTCTGCTTTTGCAACTTCTCGCCCTGCAACTCTCCCACTGAGATTGAATTCTACATCAGAATGGATATCCTTCGGGTACTGAGTGTATGCCCGACTTGTTTTCAAAGTGACCCTCAAGCCTTCTTTTATAATCTTCCTGTTGGAGAATCAACGGCCCAGATTAAAAGATTAATCAATGGCTAATATTAAAACTTGACTTGATCCATGTTTTCTAGAAGATTCACACTCTGACTTATTAATACCCTTTAATTATTTCATTTCCCTAAGTTTAGACTTAGGGTCTTCATTAAAATAATTAATTATTTTAATAAGTCCCCAACCTAGTGGAATTTCCACAAACTGTTTCTGGGTTCTTTGGAATGCTGTTGTCCAAGCCTCCCTGTAAAGTTTGAGACTTGGAACACTTCTGGATGTTACAAAAATCAACATTAAGAACTACTAAATGATAGATCTAAGGGTGGGGGAGTTGTAAGATGTTTGATTGTTCTTGAAAGATCACTTTCAAGGCTTGGAACAACAACAAATTGCACTTTACAAGCTGGAAAATGAATTTCTGCAGTTTCGGGAATAAATGCTTCTGGGTGTTATCAAAATTTCCAGCAATAAATTTAATTAAGTAATAGTTGGAAATGCTGACCTTTTAAACTCTAAAATGATAAATGAACATTGTGTATTAATTTTAGAGTCTAATTACAATATTTCAAATAAAAAGACTCACTTTTCAAGAGCTTGGAACCTGGAAAATATTGCAGATTTATTCTGTGACAACAATAAAAATAGGCAGATATGCAAGGAAAACACTTGATACAAAGGGTAAAAGATATCAAATAATGATTCAAATCAATCTATCAAACCTTCGATAAGATCTGACTTTATTTTTAGTAACCCAAGGTAACTAAACTTGTTATCTTATGATAAAACTTGAAAGTCAACAAGTTAATAATCCTCCACTAAAGAATAAAATGAAAAGTTTTGGTTTTTTCAAATATATAAGTTGGTTGGTACAAATTTTTATCTTGTGCCACAATAACATTATCTCATGATCTGAGTCATGAAACACACTTCTCTCTAAGTCAGCATTGCAATAGATCATGGAAGTGAGATTGGTCTTAGAGAGAATTTGCCTCCACTTGTGACTTAAAATCTTATTCACTTTTCAGAATCAACTAGGAGTGGCCCCTAGCATCGTGTTCCTTGGCCTTCAGTGCAACTATGGGATGAAATACATACTCCTCTCCCGGTTGAAGCTCCCTATTGGAATGGTCCAACCCTTTTCAAAGCGAATCACTTGCAACAAGAAAACAAAGCAGGTTTACACCCTAGTTTGTCTACTCCATGTGGCTATGTAGTCCCTCAATGGATTGAACCTCCAGCTTTTGTGTGATCCTACTTAATGGAAGAAAAATATTAAATTAAATCAGTTACCACAATAAGCCAAGAAGAAAAAAGATAGTAAAATCCAACCCACAAAATGTAAGGAATACACAGGTTTGAAAATGAAGTTCTTTTATTAATGACATTGATCTCACGAAACAACAACAACAACTCTAGTGGAGAGACTGGCCTTTTATAAAACTTTTCTAACAACTAGATAGCTAGCTAATAGCTAGTTGGACTCCTAGAAAATAATTACTAGTTATCCATATGTCAGAGAATTAGTAACTAAATAAAATATTACATTATATTCATGAATTCACCCACTAAGGGGACAAATTGACTCAAATTTCGCTTGGAGGTCCATATTTGCTTTGCTTATGTCCTCGAAAGACCATAGATAAAGAATAGTAAACTTCGAGGCCCAATGTCCAACTTGGAAAGCTCGACTTGGTCCTCTTGGAATTCGATTTGGCGGAAGAGAAGACTCTTGGCCTTCTAACGGTTACAGTTTTGTCCACTCACCAACTTCTTGGTCCATACACTCCAACATTCCATTTTACTGTCCATAATGGCTAGTTTGAAGCTATGATGGCTTGTCGACTTGACCATTAATGAATAGTAAACTTGACTTCACCACCTTTTTTCTTGATCTCCAATGCCATGGTGAGTTTGATGATTTTGCCACTTGGTTTGCTGTAAACTGCCATGATCTCACTTGGGTATTGCTCCAATTCTTGTTGGAAAATAAAAAAGGCAGAAAGATTTTCTTTATGTTGATAATTACTTGTGAGATTCTTATATTCTTATTATCTTTCTTGTCTTCTTCTTTTATCTTAGTTCATCAAGCAATTACCAAAACATAGCATGAAGATCAAAGACACCAGATGTAGGCAGACAACTAGGGAAAAACGCCTATCTAGGGGAAAACCCAGTCAACAACTCTTCCTTCAATAGTTTCACGAGATAATCCAAGACTCTTTGACCTAGACATTTAATTCCTCCAATTGCCAAGTCATCCCTTCCCTTCTTCTGTAGATGATAACCTTCTAGCAACAACTTTGACCTAGAAATTCGACCTTGTAGCAACAGAACTTTGACCTAGTAGCAGCAGCAGATCTTCGATCTAGAAGCAACAACACTTCGATCTTGAAGTAGCAACAAAATCTCAACCTTGAAGTAGCACCAGAAACTTCGACCTTGATGCAACAACAAAAACTTTGACCTTGATGCGGTAGTAAAAACTTCGATCTTCATGCAACAATTTTTTTTTTGATTTTGATGCAGCAGCAGAAACTTCGACCTTCATGCAGTAGTAGAGATTTCGACCTTCCAACAGTAGCCTAGTATGTGAGAGAAATAGATGCCTAGAAACTTTGATCTTGCCCCTTTCTATAATCCTTCTTTTCTTGCAACTTCGTTTGTTTTGCTTCTTCTGCTTGTATATCGAACTTACTACTGAGTGATATCCTTCAAATGAATCGAAATGCTCTTTATTTATAGCCTCTTCTGTATGTTGAATTACCTTGATGTAGGCTGACTTGATCAGGCGAGGGCCGACTTGGTGTGAAGGTGACAAATGACCTATTCGACTCAATAAAATTTATTTTTACATGATTCAAAAGCCCAAGAAGGGTCTCATAAAATGGACAATGAATCTAATGACTCTACATAAAACCTAGAAGTCCTCAATGGGGACTTTGACCTATAACATGATGACCCAAGCATGAAACCCATGCTTTAATAAGTCATAATAATAATTTCTTTTTCTTTCTTTTGATAAATACATTTGATTATGACTCAAATACAAATATGAAGACCGAACCTAGTTACATTCTTCAACACTCCCTCTTAACTAGGGAGGTATTCATAATTATATATATACAAGTACATGGAAGATCTCAAAACACATGAACCACAAAGAGTTTAGGCACACACGGTGCCATGGACTAGATTCTTGACCAGGGCAATCTATCTGGGTGGGACTAAGATGGACTAAAGCTTTCATCCACTCTAGGTACCATCAAACTTACTTGATAACCATCAAACCAGGGAACTAGGTGCGTAATGCAAGTTCAAAGCTCTATGACCAACACCACCCTCCATACTTCGGGAACTAGGCATCAACACATAGGTCGACCAGATGTCTTCCCAAGCATACATGATGCCTCAACACTTTCGATTATTCAAATTGGTAACATCAATTCTCTCTCGATCAAACAGATTGGTAACATCAAGTCTCAACCAATCAAACAGATTGGTAACATCAAGCATGCTTCCAAAACTTCGAGAGATATACCTGAACAATCACGACCCCAATCAGTAACAAAATTTAAAATACACATAAGTAAACGCATACCTTTGGGGTCTACAAACATCTTGATGCTGCCTTGATTATCTCAATTTATCACAGTAGGACTTAGAGACTTCCCAAACGAGTTTTGACAGAAGTTTCCTCAACTATAAAACTTCCTTCACATGAAGCAACATATTCTACAACCGGATCTTGCTTTCCTTCTTTCAGCAACACCTCAATATACATTCTCCAATTTTGTTTTTTAAGGTATACATCATGACTGTAATATACCCTCCTTCTCAACCTAGAGAGGTCAACTACTTTCTATGATATCAGAGAATCTCTCAAATCCTTCTTATCAGAGTCATCTTGATCAGCATCATTCATATAACTTCATCATGCTTATCAATCAAATCAACTTTACTTACGAATGTCCGTAGAAACCATCTTTCAGGCATTAAGCCTTAGATATCAACAATCAAAACCAATCATAGCACAATCTAGGGTTTCAACAACGTGACCAACTCTTTGTAAGCACTAGACTTTATCATAACATCATATCCTAGAATTCAACTAGGGCTTAATTACAAACCTTAGAACTATGATCAACAACATTTGGGTTAGCACAAATACATATCTAGGATTTCATAATCATGTACAAGCATATCACAACAACATATATAAGGAAAACCCAAGACATAAATATCAATACATTAAAGTTAGACATATAACAATCTTGATCAGGTTAGAGACTTCCCAAACGAGTTTTGACAGAAGTTTCCTCAACTATGCAACTTCCTTCACATGAAGCAACATATTCTACAACCAGATCTTGCTTTCCTTCTTTCAGCAACACCTCAATATACATTCTCTGATTTTGTTTTTTAAGGTATACATCATGACTGTAATATACCCTCCTCAACTTAGAGAGGTCAACTACTTTCTATGACATCAGAGAATCTCTCAAATCCTTCTTATCAGAGTCATCTTGATCATCATCATTCATATAAATTCCTTCATCATGCTTATCAATCAAATAAACTTTACTTACGAATATCCGTAGAATCTATCTTTGAGACATTAAGCCTTAGATATCAACAATCAAAACCAATCATAGCGTAATCTAATGTTTCAACAACGTGACCAACTCTTTGTAAGCACTAGACTTTATCATAACATCATATCCTAGAATTCAACTAGGGCTTAATTACAAACCTTAGAACTATGATCAACAACATTTGGGTTAGCACAAATACATATCTAGGATTTCATAATCATGTACTAGCATATGACAACAACATATATAAGGAAAACCCAAGACGTAAATATCAATACATTAAAGTTAGACATATAACAATCTTGATCAGGTTAGGGTTTTGATCGGATGGACAAACATACACCTAGGGTTTCATTCCTAGGAGCCAACTCTAGAAATTATAAGGGTTTTGCTCATAAACCCTAATTTACCAAAACCTCAAGTTCTAGGAATTCAAAACATAGACATTACAATCCAACCCTAAAGGACTAGGGTTTCCATAGCAATACCAAAACTCCAAACACGACATTACCATCAAAACCCCATACATCAAAAGAATAGCATTTTCTAGATTTCATTAGTAACCCTAAGTAGACTAGGGTTTTCACATTAGCATTAACATACAATTAGGTTAGGGTTTTACAGAGAACCTTTTAGGGTTCCACAAGAATGACCAAATGTATAAAGAGGGTAGATTCAAATTAATGATTAATCACCCAAATACGAATCTTTATGATTCAAAGGTACTAGACACAACGATGTTAGTAATGTAGAACAAATTATTAAAAGGAATGAATATACATTTATTATGAAGAGAATAAAGCTCATGGTCAAAGACATACCTTTGAGTTGTTTTATTGACAAACCTTGTAGGACATCAATTCCAATAGAACTTCTATCATGCTTTGTCTTGTGAGGTCTTCTCCATAACCCTTGAACAAATAGCAGGCCTTTTCGAAACAAAGAAAATATGAAAAAGAAATGTTATTAGTATCTAATACAAACACATCTAGATAAGAGAGGGAAACCAAATACAAAAAGATAATACAAGGAGTAAGATACTTATCTTTGGAAAAATGGTGAGTGCTCCCTCTTAATCCAATCTCGGGATACCTATAACTTTATCAATACAATTCAAAAATGTTTTTCCAAAGCATGTTAAAACTATAAGTACTAGAAATCAAAGCATAAAGGAAAACAATTCAAAACTTAAAGTAGAGAGGACTTAGTAGTGTAAGTCCTTTATTTCCGATTGTTGGGTCTTGTTCTTCTTTGGAGATCCTTCATCGACAACATTTGCTTGATCTCTGTTTCTCTTTTTATTCCTAGGATTATCAGGACAATCACTTCTACAACGACCCATCTTGTGACAATTGTAACATTCAATCTTGGATAGGTCTACCTTCTTTCTTGGCCCTTTAGACTTCTTGAAGGTTCCTTTGTTCTTGTGACGAGCGAAATAGGCATTTGAAATTTTCTTTTCATTCTCTTTGTTGCTTACTAATGAAATTCTGACTTCTTCTTCAGAATCTTGACTACATGCATTCCATAATTGTTCGAATGTAGGAGTTTCCTTCCAACTGTTGATCCCTGATGCAAAGACACTCCATGAAGTTGGTACTCCTAGAAGTGCAGTGATCGCGAGCTCTTTTTCAGGTACTATCTCATCTATTGCCTAGAGATCATCTCTGATTTGGGCTATCCTTACAAAGAAGGATGCCACAATGTCATCCTTTGCCATCTTCATAGTTCTTGGTTCATTCTTAAGACGAGCAACTTGACCAAGATTCTTGATTGTGAACAATTTGGATAAGGCCTCATACATCTCTTGAGCTGAATCTATGTTGGAAATATATGGGATGAGGTTATCCTTTTTTCCATCTACCATTAGGCTCATGGCCAATATTTCTGATTCTCTGAACTTTGCTTTTTCTGCATCACTTGATTCATTTGTAGGCTTCTTCACTTTTCCATTAACTAGATCCAAGACTTTATTTTTCTCGAGGATGCGATCTATCCACTTTTTCCATGTCCTGTAATTTGTTTTCTCCCTTTATTGAGTTAGACATGGTTCTTGAAGAAGGTAGGATTGACTCATTGTGAAAATTCCCAGATCTGACAATCTTAGGAATCCTACTACAATTATCTGAGTTTACTTCTATTATGTAAATTACATTTACAGAATTAATTCATAATGCATCCTGAATTATGGAAGTAAACTAATGAAGCAACCTACACTTAATCAAATATGATTTAGAAACAAGGAAACTGAGCAAGAAATCATTCACACATAGGACACCTTTATTTTGGACCAAGTCCTCGGAAAAACCCAATGCGGGAAAACCGGTGCACAAATCTGAAGGTTTGATATTATTAAGAAGTAGCAATTCCTGAATACATCGCTGAATACCTCAAGGGTTATTCAGTTACAAAGAGAGAAATACTTGCAGAAAGAATTGTGGGTTTTACCTCACTCAATCACTGGAAAATCGCGCTGATTCAGACACTGGAAGGGCTGCCCCTGGAGGTCTCTGCGAAGCCTTTGCGCACTCACTACGTCACCTCCTCTAACCACTACGTCACCCCAGCTTAGGAGTGATATGACTCCCGAAATCTTAGATCTTGGCCTCCCGGTCTCACACCTCGACACTCGGCTTTTGGATCTGATCCGATAGCTAAATCTTGGAAACCCTCTCAGCCACTACGCGACTTCTGCGCTGGCTCTGCATCAGCCTGTCTGGATCTGCGCTGGCTGTGTTGGATGTCTCTTTGCCTCTCTCTGTTGATGATTCTTCGTCTGAGAAAATATCTCTCCAGAAGCTACTTTGCCCCTCGCGGCACTGAATCAATTAGATTTGATCTTTGTCCGAGCACTGCTCTGTCAGAAGAACTTGATCTCTAGATTCAGTTGGTGAGAGTAAGCAACTGAAGGACATCATCCAATATCTTGACAGACAAGTTAGTTTGGCTGCATCTTGATCTGAAACACCCTCCGTTGCTAATCTGTGTTGTCCCTTTGGTGCCTCTGCACTGCTGCTGCTCTGCACTGCATAAGCACTGCCTCTGAATTGCTGAAATTTCATCAACCTCTGCGTCGCTCCAGTCTTCAACATCCTAGCTCTGCCAATGTGCCTCCATAATCCTCTGCACCAACTGACTCCAGTCATCCCGCTATTGTCATTAAGGGCTCCCGTAGCTTGTATGTGATCCGAGAGTTTGGACACCTCAAGGATCTTGCCCCTTTCCATCTGTAGCTCAATCTACAAATCTATGTCGCCCCACCTCTTCTCTCGAGGCACATGAGCACTCATAGCCACATCATCATCACTTCCATCGTCCTCCTTGGCTGCCGTAGCCTTAGAATATGAATCTTCCTTGCCCTTCTTCTTCTGAGGACAAGTGTTGGCGAAATGTCCCAATTCGCCACATCTGAAGCATTGGACATTTGAGAGGTCCTTTTTCTTCTTTCGTTGCTGCTGCCATTGTCCCTTAGATGCGAGAGCCGCATCTTCCTCCTCCTCCTTCTAGATCTTGGCTCCTCTGCTGCTGCTGCTGTCCATCTTGGACAGTCTCTTGATCTCCTCTTGACGAAGAGTTGCCCACATTTCCTCCCAATTTGGAAGTTGTGCTCTGCCCAAAATACTTTGGACAAAGGTCTCCCAATCATCGATGACTGCATTTAGGACACTCCTCACCATGAAACCATCATCAGGAGTTGCCCCCATAGTAATCAACTGATCTCGAATTACCTTCAATCTAATGAGGAAGGGGTCGATTTCCTCTCCCTTGTGCATCTGAAATAGTCGCAACTGATTCTCCAGAAGCATCTTCCTATGGACAGAGGTTCCTTGATATAGCTTGATGAGCGTTGTCCACATATCATTTGTCGTGTTCTTCTCAGCAATATGTGGGACCACATGATCCTTCACTCCGTCCATAATCAAGCGCTTAGCTTGTGCTTGATTTTCGTCATACTTCTTTAATGGATCAACATCGACTGAAATGGCTACAACCCTCACGGCATGATCTTTGATACGATATTCATCAAGGACTAACAAGATTTTGGCTTTCCATATGAAGTTAGATGCACCATATAACCTGTCTTGATCCCTAAATCCATGCAAGGCCTTCTCTACTCAAAATGTCGAAACGGATGCTCTTCTCCCTTCTTCTGCTGCTGCTCTCAGCAAGAGACCGGATCTGGGTTTCTTGGCGATAGAAACCCTCTAGAGAATAAGCTCCTTTTGACAAGTGATTTCCCTCCCGGAAATCCTTCTCCAATTTAGTCGAATCAACCCTCTCCAATCACTCCACTGATCAGATCTCAGAGTTCTTGGCTAGACACTGTTTTGTTTCGACAGAAACAATGCCCCACCAGCAACTTCGAAGAACCAAACTGCACCTCCAGCCAAGACAAATGGCACAACGTCACCCCCTCTCAGATTGCTTCACCCTCTTGGGCTTGCGTTAGCTCTGCGTGAACTAGGCAGGCTCTGTGTCAGCGCTGCTGGGTCTGCATTGTCCCTCTGGTGCTCCGCTGCCTCTTTCTGGATCTGTGTTGTCTCAACCGCCTTCCTGTAGCAAAAACTTCGTCATTCTCTTGATGGCTTCAACTCCACCTGATCTGCATTAGCTCCGATACCATGTGAAAATTCCTGAATCTACTTAACAGAAATTTCTAATGCAGAAATCTGGTTTACTTCTCCTGCTTGTGTTTTTACATTTACAACTTATTTTTAGAAATATTCAGAAAATAGCGAAGTAAACACACTGCAGATCTACACATACATACAGATCAAGTACTGAAGAATTAAGCGCACATGACGAAGGATACACAATATTTTTTGGACAAATGTCCCCGGAAAAACCCAATGCGGGAAAACCGGTGCAACAGTTCTTGACAGTTTTTTTATTATGCAGAATTTTGAATACAAACAAGGGCACCAGTAGTGGTTTGCCCAACAGAGAAATCCCGACAGATGTACCTCTATCTCCGGAGACAGAAAATATGGTTGATTCAACTGAGGATGAGGAAACCCCACAGGTGCCTACTCAGTCATTGTGTCACTCTTCAGTGTGGCTGTGTCACCCCTTCTGGATCTGTTGAATATGAGCCCTTTCTGGCTCACTGAAACCCCAGCATTGTAGCCTCTGGCTCTGCGTCAGCCCTTCCTAGCCTGTGTCACCCTTCTGTGACTGCGTCAGCCCTTCCTAGCCTGTGTCACCCTTCTATGATTGCGTCAGCCTCTGCGTTGGCTTTGCGTGAGCTTGGCTAGGTCTGCGTCACCCCTGCTGGCCTACGCTGCCTCTGCGCCACCCCTCCTGGATTGGGCTGCCTCTCTGGTATGGATCTGCCTCTCTGCAATTGTATTCTCGGCCTCGGATTTGAAATCCCTCTGCCGATCTGCGCCTCGCTGCATTGCAAGCTCACTCGAAAATTCTCAGCAAACCACGCCCCAAAATTTCGACTTAGCTCAAGTGCTACCTCTATGTGTGTGTTCTCCAATTGACCTCAAGCCTTCCTTTAATACTTTTCTCGTTGAACAATCAATGACCATGATCTAATCTCTAATCAACGGCTAAGATTAGAAAAGACTTGATCCTCGTCACTTAGAACATTCTCACCCACATGTTTAAATTAATTCCCTTTAATTATATAATTTCCCTACGTTAAACTTAGGGTCTCCATTAAAATAATTTATTATTGGAATAACTTAAGTTCCGGGTGGAATTTCTCCAAACGATTTCTAGGTCTTGGAGATCTCATGTGTTCTAGCCCTACACAAAGTTTCAGAGCTAGAGCACATCCGATGCTACCCAAAAATCAACACTCCCTCTTAGTGAGGAATGTGCTCTAGTAACACTTCAACTAGAAGCATTACTCTAATCCATGGCATCGGTCCCTTGCGCTGCTGATGCTTGGCCCACTGCCCCTCATCCACTATGTTGTTGCCTTCTGTACTGCTGTCGTGACTCTGCCACAGTCACTGCCTCATATGTACTGCAACTCCCTCTCTAATGCTGCATCATGCTGCCCATAGCACTGCCATTGCTAATCGCTGCATTGCAACTCAGTTGTTGAGAGTAAGCAATTGAAGGACATCACCCAATATCCTGACAGACAAGTCAGTCTGGCTGCATCTCGATCTGAAACACCCTCTGCTGCTAATAACATGATGACCCAATCATGAAACCCATGCTTTAATCAGTCATAATAATAATAATAATAATAATATTTTTTTCTTTCTTTCTTTTGATAAATACATTTCATTATGACTCAAATACAATTACAAAGACCGAACCTAGTAACATTCTTCAACAATTCTGCCACTTGGAAACCTGTAGTACCTGTTGACGAATTATAACATGATTTTTTTTCACTAATTAAATTTTTTTGACATGGCATGTCATCCTCTCATCAAACTTAATAAATTATTACTAAGTTCACTTTTTGACTTCTGGGACCAGTTACATTAGGAAGCATGAACTGCCTTAGGGACGTGAAAGTTAATTTTGTGAGGCTGCCATGTATGAGAATGATTTGAGGGATACTACACCAGGGCCAAGGCCACATATAGACTCAATAGACACATAACCATGCAGTAATAGAAAGGGGCACCTTGATGTAGGATGGATTGACAAATACACTAGTGATCGCCCCTACAAAAGTAGGCTTCTCTAAAACCATGAGTTCTTAAGTAAGTTAATCCAAGGCCTTCCAATCATATCGAGGACGAAAGGAGCTAGAGGTGAACGGAAAGGGACTAGCCATGACCCGACCAAACACAAGGTTAAGGACAACTGATATGGGGCCACACATGGTTGTTACAAGGCTTTAACTTGTGACCTTTGGCTTGCAATGGTGTGAAATGTTCTGCAAAAATATGTGTACCCTTTTCTAACATGAGGGGTAATAGGCTTGACATCGTGATTTGTGTTGGGGGATGAGATTTTGATGTCCTTTATGTTATATCATGTAATGTCCCTTCTCAATAAATTTTTGAACTTTCTAGAGGAGATCTACCATTTTTGCAATTTTGGCGCTACGACATTTTTGGATACCAACTTAGGGAAAGTGGGTCAAATATTAAAGTTGGTGGAATGTGGGGGTCACCCCTCAAGGAATACGCACCCCTTGGAGGAAAAATCGATTTTGTGAAGGGAGGTCAAAATATGTAGAGGGACCCACAAGCAAAGGTAAGGTGACAATTATAAATAGAAGGTCGATGGCAACAATTATAACCTTTTGCTAACTTGAAAATTACACCATTGTTGCTTAGGTTGTTTAGTTGGGTCACAAAGTGTTGTTCAGAGCCAAAGATTTCTAAGGGGAAATCTCACTCTTTCTTCGGTGGATCTCGAGTGCCACCCTAGGGGAGCAGTTTTCAGGTGGTACGAATTGCTCTTTGCATTGCTCGATGGTGATAGCACTGAGTTTTTGCAAGTCCATTCCTTTGTCAAATTCCAGTGAATTTTCGATGGATTTGCAGGCTAAGGGAGTGTACTTTGTCCAGGCTAAATTTTCCTTGCAGGGGCTTGTGTAGTAGTTGTCCTAGGTTGTGCAGTTCTTGGTGGATATATTTGTTGGGAAGGCTTGGATGAGGAATTTTGGGGTTGGATTGATTTGGAGGTGCAAGGAGCTTGATTAGGGGAAATTTCTTACATTTTGGAGGGGTTAAATAGTTTGTTTTCCTGTAGGTCGAACTTTTCTGGCAGTGGAGGAACCCATAAAATTTGGGGGTGATTTTGGAACATCAGAACTAGACGAAACCCTTTTTGGGTTTTTTCTGGGTTTGTGGTGGAGAGCCCAAGATTAAATTGGTAGAACTTTTTGGGTATTTTTGGAGGCTCAAACTTGGGCTTCTTTAAGCTAGCAGTGCAAAAATTCCAAGGCCAACGCAATACACTGAGGAGTTTTTCCCTTGCATTCGGGAAGCATTTTCTCACTTGGGATTGTCTAGATTTCTGTAGCAATCCCAGGTGCACACATTTCATGCATTGTACTCTTTTCCATATATAATAAAATGGTTGATTTTGGCGTAGATCCAGTGTAAATTATGGGTGTTTAAGTGTTGTTTAAATATTTCTATTTGCATGTGTATTTTTGCTTAATATCACTGTTAATTTTCCTATTAGGAACATTACAGTGGTATCAGAGCATGTTCCGGGCTAGGGTGGGGAACAAGAGTAGGTGATGCGACCTAGATACCAAGGGGTTGTCTTCCAGAGGGGCCGTGGTAGAGGAAGAGGAAGGGTCGAGGTAGAGAGGGAGCACCAGACCCATTTTTTGATACAGAGATGGAAGACATCAGGAGACATATGGATAACTAGGAGGACAACGAACAACACAGAAAGGGAGATCAGAGCCATATTCTGGAGGAGTTGCTAAGAATGAATCAACAGATGTTGAGGCAGGGGCAACTTATGTTGGACATGATGCAACAGGTGATGGGTTTACAGGTTAATGGGAGGGCTGGAGGCAGAACCTCAAGGGGAATGGGGTTCCAGAGCAGGGGGAGGAAGTTGTACATATCAACCCACTCATATCCCTTTGCGTGGCAAAACAAGTCGTCCTACTATGCCCCATTTCGTGGATGAATGTAATATCCCGAATGGGAAATAGACAGCAATACAAGCATACAACAATATAGAAAAATGCCGGAAATAGAACATAAAGCAAATACACATAAAATGCCGGGAATGCTAAGCCATTTTATTAATCTGAGAATATAATGGAATACAATGGATAATCAGAATAATAGCACCTATCCTTGCACAAGGCAAGTGAAGAGCCCTCTCAGCAAATAGGAAATGGCTGCTACAGAAACTGCGTCCCAGCTGCTGGAAGAAACTGCCATAAACTGCTGCTGCTGGAATGAAATGGAGCTAGGGGCTGATCCCCTTGTCAGAATGAGCTGAAAATCGGCATACCACCTGAACTCACCACCCCGGACAAAACCCAGAAACCATACACAAAATGGACCACCTTCGAAAATCACCCCCAGAAACCCTCCTCCTAGAAAAACGCTGTCCCTCCAAGAACTGCGCAGACACCAACTGAAATAGACTGAAATGGGGCCACAACTCCTCAGGAAACTCACCAAATGATAAACGCTGAACCTCCACACCGGAATAGGCCTGAATCTCCTGCAGAAATCTCTACCACTGAACAGCTCCAACTCAAACTGCGTCCTCCCTCCAAGAACTACGCAGTCACCCAATGAAGCTCAGCTCCTCAGCAAAACTCCCAACAAAACACCTGCAAATCTCCTGCTAAAGACTGAAGAAAAACCTTGCCCGAGCAGGCACTCGAAGTCCCCCGGGGCCAAGGGTGAGATCTCCAATCGGAGACACTCAGTCGCACTAAACAGTGCTGCAGACCGACTAAACAGCCAGCGTGCTCAAGTAGACAGAAGTCTAGCTCAATATCATCAACAATATCAATAATACCCAAATGAGATAGCTCTCCCTCCTTTTATAACGCTGGCCCTCCTCAAAACCCTACGTGGTCCCTCTCTCTCCCACGTGCTCCTCATGGGCTTGCGCAGAAGCTTCTAGAGGCTACGTGAGCCTCCTCTCATACGTGGTGTGGACCCCCAAGGCTCCCCCTTAAGTTATAACGTTGCATCTACTAGGGAAACACTTTATTTTATTTAAGTGAGTTAGCCCCCCCCTTTTCTCACTTTTATTTATTAATTAACTATAGGCGGCAAAACTATACAAAAATCAAATATTGCAATTAGCGGTGCTAATTAGGAATATTACAGTCTCCCCCGGCAAAATGTTGCTTGTCCTCAAGCAACTGAAGTGATGGATGCTGTAAAATCTGCTCGCTCTCCCAAGTGGCATCCTCATCTGGCAAAAATTGCTTGTCCTCAAGCACTGCTTGAACAAGCCTACTCTCTAGCTGATGCTCCCCACCGATACTGCAAAATGTGCCTGGGTCCCACTGAAACCTCTCTGACCTCTGCATCACCCTGATACGAAGGGATATCTCAATGCCAGGATCCCAAAGTGACCTCTCACAGTACCAGCCAACCAATAATCCTCCCGGATCCCATCGCCACTGTGGCCAATAATCGCCCAAGTCCCACGGCTCGGACTGTGCACTGCCTCTGGCTATGACTAATGCTCTAAGAGGTGAAGACCACCAATAAGCATCAATGCTCCTGGGCTCCTGCTGCGTTGTACCTGTAGCTACATATGCTACCCCTCCAACTGCATACCAACTCATCACCTCTCTCCAATCCACGTCATGACTCAATCCCATGCTGATCCTGCTCTCCCGAAATTGGGAAGGAGTCCTGAAGTAACGACAACTGGTGCCCTCCTGCCGACTGGGATCTGTAACATCTACTATGTCCAAGGGCCCCTGCTCCACTGTGCTCCCTACGAAGAATACCGCACCATCAAGAGGGTACCAACTCATGATCTCCCGCCAGTCCATCTTGGAGGAAGCATCTGATGTAGCAACAACAACTGCATGTGGAACATGCCTGGAAGGTTGTCGCCAACCCGTAATCATCTCCCACTGCCAAACTATCACATCTACCTCCAACATCTCCAGAGGATATGGATCTGTAGCTGCTGTCACGGTACTCGGTGTTTGTGCATCTGACTGCTCCGCCTCAAAGGATGACCCCAATGCTAGCCACATATCCATCATAGGCTCAATGTGGGCACCCATCTGGACCTCACCCAAGGAAATGTCATGCCTGATGTCCATAGTATCCTCCTCTGCTGACTCAGGCTCCCTCATGTGCTGCTCTAGCTGAAGCGTCACAAGTGACTCATCACCCAGAGTATCTCCTATACAGTCCCGTGACTGCTCACCCTGCACACTGTAATACGGCTGCAATCTACTGTCATCATACCTGCATGACTGCTCTTGCTCCACAGAAGCAACCTCAACTGATCCTATGGACTCATATGAAAGAGAGTTCTCACCTTGGCATACAGAAGGAATGCCCTCCTGTTCTACCTCCGCCACCTCATCTGCATTGAATATGCCATCCACCCTCTCGATGAAGTGTCGATACAATGTCTGGAGTCCAGACGCATGCTGGGATGCTACCTCTGCTGAACCCAATATCCTCTGCTCATGCATGATCTCAACATGCCCCGAGGGAAAAATGATGCATGTCTCCCTCATGACCTGCTCCCCAAGCGTAGGCTCAGCAATGACTAATGTGCCACCACTGCAGAGGATCATCTCATCCCCTAAACTGTGGCTGTCAACTAGCGTACTGACCCAGTGCCACTGTTGAGAAGTCTCTCGCCTAGTGTGCTGAGGGCCATCCAAATATCTTGGGTGTGCCTCACGGACCCTGCTGCTCATGCCCAAAGTGCGAAAGGACAACAACAAAATCAGTTGTGCCCATGAGTGATGTAGAAGAGTGTCGGATGTGTGAGTCCCCACAGATACCATCAAGTATCGCTCCTCTGTCTCCTCATCGATCCTGGGTGAAATACCCCCAAAGGTAAGCCCAGCGTCCCTGTCTGTGAGTCTCCCTGGATGCAATACTCTAAGACCCTGCCGTGCCGCGCCGTACGCCCTCGCAAGCCACCGGTCATCCATGTACTCCTCAACATGCCACTGCACACTAAGGCATACCCCTGAATACTGCTGGATACCCCATGCTACTGCTGTACCACCCTGTACCGTCTCGTGCCCTGACTGTGTCCAGGAATCTGTCACTCCCCACGTGCTCTCAATGTGATGTAGGGCACTCCTACTCCACAATGCAGTCCCACACACTACGGTACACCACCATGTAGCTCCATGTCCACCAGTAGTCCACTGATCACTGCTAGAGGCTCCCACACATCCATGGATGTGATGTCCTAGAGCTGTGCCTCTACATATCGGACTACCACCAATCGGTATCGTCATGTCCACCGTCACTCACTATACCTGCCGACAAATGGATCATCACTGCAAATCCTCCTCGAGGGGTCCGAGAAGTGAATCTCCTAGTGGGTCAGTAGTGTTACCACCACTGCTCGGCTCCGCTGCGTCCTCTGTGCCCCACACAAAGGTGAAGAATCCTTGGCCCCATACAAGGTGCCATCTGGTGGCCTGCCAATGCCACCTCCTCCGACAAGCTCCTGCCAAGGTTTGCTGACCACCCCGTGATCCCGTGTATGAATGCCATGCCAAGACAACCTAGGGAGTCTGCCCATAAACTGGTTGGCCACTGGAGCTGAACGAAACTGCACATGCTCTACTACTAGGCCAACTGTACTCTCCAAGACATAGTCAGCCGACCTGCCTGGGAAACGATAGGTGATCCCACCTGGATCCCAATGCCAATCTGGGGTTCCTGTATTCCCCATGCATAGAAAATCCTGCTGAGCTACACTCGGATCCATCACTATCTCCATAGCTCGCTCCACCGAGTACCAACTCAAAATCTCTCGCCATCCAACCTCAACATGTGGATGTTGTACCCTGTGCAACTCTGATCGTCTCATACCTCTATCCAAGTCAACATATGAGATCTGACTAGGTGGCTCTACCTCTCTCTCTCCAATGGGAAGAGATGACCCAACAACACTGCTAGTCCCATCCATGCATGCCTGAAGGGGAATGATCTGACGCTCCAACGTGCCCTCTGATTGTACCATCAGGGAATCTAGTCGTTCCCCAATGCGGACCAACTTGGCCGCCGACTTGGCACAAGTCACTCTCATACCCTCCAGCTCCTGGTCTTGCAACAAAATGGCCTCCCGTATTGACGTGGCCTTCTCTCTCAAAACTCGAAGGTCCGTCCGAAGCCGATGATACCGCTGTCTGCGACCATCATCCAATACCTCTGTACCTGCTAGTGCCTCATCGAAGGTGGATACATCTCCTGACACTGCACCCATCTATGTGCTGCTACCACTCGAAGACTCGGACGCGACTTCGGTCATCACCCCAATGGATGGCTCTACTGGGGTAGGCTCTACCTTCTCCACTACCACATCAACCGACACGGCCGAGGAGGTCTCCAATGAGGGTGAATCCTGTGTCACACTAGGTGTACCCTCGGACTCCCTGCAACCCTGTGTTCCCTCATCCTCCAAGTGCAAGGTAACCATTTTAATGGTTTCCCTCTCTGATACTCGGTCAAGCTGGAAAGAGGTATCCAACTTGTCCACCCAAGCTTTTCCTGAGCGCCTGGATGACCCGTCAAATGTCGGTAGACGGAATCTGTCCACTGTGCGCTGTAAGCCCCCATCATGTGAGCGCCTGTTCCCTCTGTGAAAGTTGTGAGGTCTACTATCACGCTGGAGCTGAACAAAGTCTCTGAACGAGAGAGCCTCCATGAACTCCTGCCCGTATGCCTGGTACTCTGCAAAATAGTCACCCATGTGGCCCGGCTCCGGCTCTCGCTGTGCTCCTGCCCCTATGTCTTCATCCAGAAAAGTGGGCATGGTAGGACGTGTGGGTGTATGTGATGCCATATGCTGAGTGGCATCATGCTCCGGCAAATGGTGGGATGTGCCTGATCCCTCACCAATCTGAAAACCCCTTGGGGTTTCACACTGCCTAACTTCCAGCGCAGTGAGTCTCTGTGACACATCCTGCATGTGTTGGAGGAGCGCCTCTCTAAATCTCCTCTCATCATCATCACCTGCCATCGGCTCTTTCTGCTATGTGTGTACAGGCTCCTCAGAAACTGCACGGCTGCTGCAAAACCATACTGCTGCTTAACTTCGACCTCCGATTTACCCACTGAAAACTACTCAGAAAATTCCAGGAATTTGGGAAGGTGATCCTTGCCCAAAACCCAGAAAAACCAAGAAAACGTTTCTTCTAATTCCAACCTTCAAAATTTGACCCTTTATATTTTGGCCCTTTTTCCAATTTCGTTTTTGGTACTGCACTGCTATTGCTCTCCAAAATTCCAGCAAACCCCTGTATGATCTCTTTCCCAATGTCATAGACCACAGGCTGAGCGAGATCTATGCTCTGATACCACTGTAATATCCCGAATGGGAAATAGACAACAATACAAGCATACAACAATATAGAAAAATGCCGGAAATAGAACATAAAGCAAATACACATAAAATGCCGGGAATGCTAAGCCATTTTATTAATCTGAGAATATAGTGGAATACAATGGATAATCAGAATAATAGCACCTATCCTTGCATAAGGCAAGTGAAGAGCCCTCTCAGCAAATAGGAAATGGCTGCTATAGAAACTGCGTCTTAGCTGCTGGAAGAAACTGCCGTAAACTGCTGCTGCTGGAATGAACTGGAGCTAGGGGCTGATCCCCTTGCCGGAATGAGCTGAAAATCGGCAGACCACCTGAACTCACCACCCCGGACAAAACCCAGAAACCATACACAAAACGGACCACCTCCGAAAATCACCCCCAGAAACCCTCCTCCTAGAAAAACGTTGTCCCTCCAGGACCAGCGCAGACACCAACTGAAATAGACTGAAATGGGGCCACAACTCCTTAGGAAACTCACCAAATGATAAACGCTGAACCTCCACACCGGAATAGGCCTGAATCTCCTGCAGAAATCTCTACCACTGAACAGCTCCAACTCAAACTGCGTCCTCCCTCCAAGGACTGCGCAGTTACCCAATGAAGCTCAGCTCCTCAGCAAAACTCCCAACAAAACACCTACAAATATCCTGCTAAAGACTGAAGAAAAACCTTGCCCGAGCAGGCACTCGAAGTCCCCCAGGGCCAAGGGTGAGATCTCCGACCGGAGACACTTAGTCGCACTAAACAGTGTTGCAGACCGACTAAACACCCAACGTGCTCAAGTAGACAGAAGTCTAGCTCAATATCATCAACAATATCAATAATACCCAAATGAGATAGCTCTCCCTCCTTTTATAACGCTAGCCCTCCTCAAAACCCTACGTGGTCCCTCTCTCTCCCACGTGCTCCTCATGGGCCTACGCAGAAGCTTCTAGAGGCTACGTGAGCCTCCTCTCATACGTGGTGTGGACCCCCAAGGCTTCCCCTTAAGTTATAACGTTGCATCTACTAGGGAAACACTTTATTTTATTTAAGTGAGTTAGCCCCCCCTTTTTCTCACTTTTATTTATTAATTAACTATAGGCGGCAAAACTATACAAAAATCAAATATTCCAATTAGCGGTGCTAATTAGGAATATTACAATGAGCCATAGTCGGAGAGGGAACCCGACCCAGTTCCATATTTGGTTATAACTCGATTGCATCTGGTATTGATGAGTATGAAGGACTAGACCCCAGGATCAAGAGAGTGATGTCCTTTGGGAAATGCATCCACCTTAAAGAGAGACACACCACTGGAGCTGGAACGTAGTATAGAGGGGGAAAGTCTAACCAGGAGGTGCAAAAGATAGCGGGGAAGGTCACACTCCCCAATTATGATGGGTTGGCCAAAAGTTCAGCCAGGGCATGGGTTCGGAAGTTAGATACCTATTTCCACCTGAACCCCATGTGAGAGATGGACGCGATCCACTTTGCTAAACTACACCTAGAGGGAGATGCACATTAGTGGTGGTACGACAGGTTGATTACATTGGGGCACATTCACATTACCTCTTACACTGATTTCACCAGGAGACTGATTTAGAGGTTTGAGAGGAAGGACCCCGAGTTACATTTTAGCGAGTTGGCCCACTTGAGGCAGATAGGCAACATAAAGGCCTATATTTCAAAGTTCCAGAGGTTGGCCGTGATGGTGTCAGATATCTCGGAGGCCTGGTTGATTATGCTGTTTGTGGAGGGGCTAGTTGAACCATTGCATGGTTGGGTAAGGGCCTCCAAACCCACGACCTTATTGGACGCTATTTCCAGGACTCGAGACATGATTGACGTAATACCCAAGACCAAGGCCTTAGTACCCACAAGACCTACTGCCCCATAGGGGAACTGAGACATTCGGCCACCTTAGAGGGATAGTGGACGTGGTCATTTAGATGGGGAGACTAGGAGGGATCTCAGCAGGAGGAAGCTATGCGTCACGTTCCAGGAGCCTTGGGCACTTGGGTACAATTGCACCATTACATTGAGGTGTATTCAGACACTGAGATGGATGAGGAGGTTGAGCTAGGTGTAGACTAGGGAGATGAGGGGGCGCAGTCATCAAGGGGAGCACCACCACCACCCCATGGAAGAGGACCATTCCCTCTATTTGGGGGAGTTCTCGCTTCACTTCAAGGAGTTCCAAAGTACTTGACACTCGGGATCATAGGGATTATACAGGGGCACCGTGTGTCAGTCCTAGTAGAAAGTGGGGCCACCCACAACTTTATCGATGCCCAGATGGTGGAGTGTAGGGGCATTCACATAGAGACATTTGAGGGGTTCTCGGTGTTGGTGCCAGGAGACTGGATGTTGCAGTGCACGAAGTATATTCCTAGCTTGACTCTAACGATGGGGAATTGCTTTGTTACTGACCATATCTTTTTGATTGACGTTCTTGACACCAACACGGTGTTGGGTGTCCAGTGGTTGTACTCATTGGGAAGGGTCACCACTGATTGGTAGAAGCTGGTGATGGAGTTTATGGGCCTAGACGGGAAGCTGGTAGTGCTGAGGGGAATGCATTCCTACCCACCCGAGACAGTCTTCGCTCATCAGATGGAGGCATATTTGTGGCATGGGACATAGAGTGGGCAGTGGAGCTTAGGATTTCAGAGACAGGGACTCAGACACGACCAATGCATCCAGACATATTAGCCTTGTTGGGGAGGTATCCGGACATATTTTCTTCTTGCTCAGTTGAAGATTCGTGCTATCATTGATTGGCCCACACCGAGGAACATTATGGAGTTGAGGTGTTCCTGGGCATATGCACCTATTACCGATGTTTTGTGAGGGGATTTTCACAACTGGCTGCACCCCTTACAGACCTCACGAAGAAGGGGGCATTCAGCTGGAGAGATACAACACAGGAGGCCTTTGAGCGCATCAAGTTGGTCATGAGCACCTGCCCAGTTTTGGCATTGCCAGATTTTTCTCAGCCCTTTGTTTTGGAGTTTGATGCATCAGGAGAGGGCATTGGAGTAGTACTGACGCAAAATGGCCACCCTATTACTTTCGAGAGATAGAAGCTACAACTGCATGAGAGGTTGTACCCCATATATGACAAGGAGATGCTAGCCATCATGCATGCATAGGCCAAGTTCAGGTAGTACTTGGTGGGTAACAAGTTCAAGGGGAAGACTGACCACAACAGTCTTCGATTTTTCCAGGAGCATAAGAGGGTAGAGGTAGCAAAAATGGGTTAGCAAGATCCAGGCTTATTACTTTGACATAGAGTATGTCAAGTGTTGACAAAATGTGGTGGCAGATGCATTGTATAAGAGGCCTGCGACCCTCTCACTCATGAGCATCACCCCTGATTGGAGAGCGCAGCTACTGGTTGAGTACTCCAAGGATAAGCATGCATGCGAGATCCTTGTTGGCATGGAATAGGATGAGCGATATAGGGTGATGCATGAGGTGATTTACTACAAGGATAGGATCTACTTAGTGCTTGGCTCCTAGCTGAAGGAGAAGATCTTATAGGCACCTCACGACTCACCTTTGGCTGGACATCAGGGGTTTCGGAAGATTTACCGGGCCATCACTGAGTGATTTACTTGGAAGGGCCTCAAGGAGGACGTGTTGAGGCATGTGCGGGAGTGTGATACATGTCAGAGGAATAAGATGGAGTAGGTACAATTGACAGGTTTATTGTAGCCTCTCCCTATTCCTAAGAGGAAGTGGGAGAGAATCTCAATAGATTTCATCGCCAAGTTGCCAACAATGCAGTGGCGACACTGTATTTATATGGTGGTGGACTAGTTAACGAAGTATGCCCACTTTTTCCCCATTCCTGCTAGGTATTCGGCCTCACAAGTGGCAGAGCTATTCTTCCGAGAGGTGTTTAGGCTTCATGGTATCTCCCAGACTATTATGGGTGTCAGGGATAACAGGTTCATGGGGGGTTTTGGCAGGAGTTGCTTAGGCTTGTGGGTACAAAGCTCACTCCCAGCAGGAGCTATCACCCTCAAATGGATGGCCAGATGAAGGTAGTAAACAAATCGCTGTGTGAAAATTCTAGAAATTGGAATCCTTCTACAACAACTGGTTAAGTTTCTTCTACTTTGTTATAAACTGAAAAAAATTATTTACTGTTTGCTATGGTAAAAAATGAAACCAACGCACTCTAGTATTCACTAATTAAATTATATGCAGAAACAAGAACTGAGCAAGAAGAAAATATCACACACAATTGACACCGTTTGTTTTGGACTAATGTCCCCTGAAAAACCAAATGCGGGTATACTAGTGCAACAACTAAGGGTTTATATTATTAAGCAATAGTTTTGAATACAATTCTTTGGATATCCAAACTAGAAATCTTATACAGAGATCTAATTGGGCAAAAAGATAGTGAGATGATCTCACCCTGTAACTGGAAAATCCAACACTGATCTGCACTGGAGATGAGCCTCTGCGCTGTCTCTGCACAATACTGCATCACACGTATGCAGTTACTGTGTCACTGCAGCTGGGACTGTGCTGCATCTCCTCTCGATCCTCTGCTAGTTGGAGACTTCAGCCCTCTGGCCTCCCGGTCTCACACCCTGGCTCCAACACTAGATCCCAACTGTTCCCCAGTAGAAATACAGACTCCCTCTGAAGCTCTGCGCTGCCTCTGCATGGCACTACGCTGCCTCTCCGGACTACTCTCTGCCCTCTTTGCCTTGCACTCTTTGGATCAGGAAGAATCGTCCACTGAAACTATCTTTGTCCCTTATTGCAAGAATCTCCTCGATGATCTCTCCAGCTGCTCTACTTTTCTCACTTGAGAAATCAATCTCTTGATCCTGCTCGATGTGTCTTTCCAAATGCCCATCGATGTCCTTCTTATAATCTTCTCGTTGAGAAAACAATGACCCAGATTAGATGCTAATCAATGGCTTAGATCATATTGACTCGTTCTCCGTCTTTTTCTAGAAGATTCACACCCAGTTCTATTACTACACTTTAATTATTTTAATTCCATTAAAAATAATTAATTATTTTAATAAAACCTCCTCGGGGTGGAATTTCCCAAAATGATTTTTGGGTATTCTGGAATACATGTGTCCTAGCCTCTCTTCAAATATTAAGGCTTAGAGCATACCTGATGCTACCAAAAATCAACACATTGGAGAGCTACTTGTGCAATTGTGAAAATTTATAAACAGTTGCAGTGATAGATTTATTTCTCCTACTTATTATTTCAATAAGTTATTATTTAGATATCTTCAGGCAAATATCGAAATAAATACTACTGCAACATTCACAATTATATATGCAGAGAAATAAATAGTAGAGAACATAAGCAAAAGAATCAATCACATGTACACAGTTATTTTTTGACAATTGTCCTCGGAAAAACCTAATGTGGGAAAACCAGTGCAGCAGATGAGGGTTTTATTAATTCTTCTGCAAATGATATCTTTATAGGGAAAATATTCGGCAGATAAATTCTGAACCACCTGAGACTGAATATCCAGCTTACTCGGACAAATTTCTGATACCTAGAACAGCCCTTGCAAGCCCCTGCATCAGTCTGCGTGATTCTCTATGCAGTCCCAGCGCTAGACTGTGTGAATTTGCGTGGGATCTCTACACTGCAGCCTCAAGCTGCCTCTAG
This sequence comes from Pinus albicaulis, assembly GCA_034641835.2. Classification (NCBI taxonomy): domain Eukaryota; kingdom Viridiplantae; phylum Streptophyta; class Pinopsida; order Pinales; family Pinaceae; genus Pinus; species Pinus albicaulis. The sequence goes on along the minus strand of CM076578.1, from coordinate 1,121,775,035 downwards.
TGACCCACTGCTGCTCTCTAACCCTGATCTCGATCATCCCTGACATCCTCCTGCTTCTGCAACTTCTCGCCATGCAACTCTCCCACTGAGATCAAATTCTACATCAGAATGGATCTCCTTCGGGTACTTAGTGTGTGCCCGGCTTATTATCCAAGTGACCTTCAAGCCTTCTTTTATATCTTCCCGTTGGAGAACCAATGACCCCGATTAAAAGATTAATCAATGGCTACGATTAAATCTTGACTTGATCCATGTTTTCTAGAAGATTCACACTCTGACTTAGTAATGCTCTTTAATTATTTCCTTTTCCTAAGTTTGGACTTAGGGTCTCCATTAAAATAATTAATTATTTTAATAAGTCTTGAACCGAGTGGAATTTCCACAAACTGTTTCTGGGTTCTTTGGAATGTTGCTGTCCTAGCCTCCCTGCAAAGTTTGAGACTTGGAACATTTCCGGATGCTACAAAAATCAACACTTCCTCTTAGCGAGGAAAGTGTTCCAACAATATGCCTGCTGCATGCTGCTTTGATTCTGAAGCACCCTCTGCGCTGTTTCCCCCTGTACTACCGCCTTTGACACTACCACTGTCACTTGCTGCATCTGTACCACAACTCCCTCTGAATACTGAATCCTCCATTCCTGCTACTAGAAGAGATTCTTGATCATCCCGATCTTCTCTCTGAAGTAGACAAACTTTGTCTTTCCCAGGGCCTTGTTGAGGATGTTTGCCACCTGTTCTCCTGTTGGAGTGTACTACAACAGAACAACTCCACATTGTACATAGTCCTTGATGAAGTGACACCGGATGTCAATATGTTTTGACCTATCATGAAACATAGGATTCTAGGAGAGCTTTATAAAACTTTGATTATCTCATAAAATGCTGGTTGCTTCTATTTTCTCCTTGAGTAGATTTACTAAGAGATTCCTGAGCCATATGGCTTCGCATGAAGCTGTGCTAGCTGCCATATACTCTGCCTCTGCTGAACTTAGTGCCATGGACTTCTGTTTCCTACTGCACCAGGAAGTCATTCCTGATCCCAGACTGAAACAGTACCCACTGTACTCTTTCGATCAACTGAACTTCCAGCCCAATCTGGATTAGTAAAATCACTCAACCTGACATCATTCTCACGGGTGTACTTCAATCCAAGCTCGACTGTCCCTCGAAGGTATATGAGAACATGTTTGGCTGCTGCCCAATGTGCCCTCTTCGGTTCCACCATGAACTGACTTAGGGTATTAACATCATAATAGATGTCTGGCCTTGTATTTACCAGACACATCGATGACCCTATGAGCTGTTTGTACAGCGTAGGATCAGCTTCATCATCATCGGACGTGTCAATTTTCCTCCAGTTGGTAATCATTGGAGTGGTCATGGGCCTACAATCCTCCATCTGAAATCTCTTCAGAATCTTTGTAGCGTATCTTCCTTGACCAAGGAAGATCTCCCCATTCTGCTGCCAAACTTCCAACCCCAGAAAATAGTGCATCCGTCCCAGATCCTTCATGTCAAACTCTTCAGCTAAATTCTTCTTGCAATCTGTGATGAGCCTTGATGATCCTGTTAGGAACAGATCATCCACATACAATACCAGTATCAATGGCTCACTCCCTAGTAGAGATTGGGATTTGCATCACTCTTGACGAATCCCATCTTCTGCAGATAGTTGTTAATCCGACCATGCCAGGTTCTGGGGGTTTGCTTCAGTCCATATAATGCTTTCTTCAATCTGCACACATGAGTTTTTTGATCATGTGTCTCAAAGCCCTCTGGTTGTTCTATATACACTTTTCTATCACACCATTCAAGAATGCCGTCTTTACGTCCATTTGGTGAATTTCCCATCCCATCTGTGCAGCAAAGGATATCACAGACCTGATAGATGTGTATCTGGCTACCGGGGTGAAGGTTTCTTCATAATCTATTCCTTCCTTTTGAGCATACCCCTTAGCCACAAACCTGGCTTTAAATTTCTCGATGCTGCCTTTTGCATCATGCTTGATCTCTTAGATCCACCTAGATCCTACAATAGATCTCTCCTGTGGTCTGGGTACCACTTCCCAGACATCATTTGACATGATGGAATTGTACTCTTCCACCATTGCATCAACCCACACCTGGTGCTGAGAAGCTTCTCGAAAACTGGAAGGTTCTCCGACTTGAGCAACCAAGGCTTGATACCTCTCAGGCTGCTTACGCTGTCTCTTCTCATTCCGGGGTTTTCCGACAAAATCCTCTGCATCCTTCAGAATCTGTTGAAGTTCCTTGCTCGTTCTTCCATTGGTGGTGGGTGGATTTACCGGCTCTCCTTCTTGCAAATCCTCAGGAGACCCATCCTTTGGATCACCATGCCTTGGAGAGGCAACTGAATTTTCAGCTATTGGTTGTTGAGGCTGGACCAGAGGCTCTTCCTCTGACTGCGTAGTAGAAGGTAGTTCTTGTGATCTTCTGAAGGCTTTCTCCTCCATGAATTTCACATATCTTCGCACCAATACTTTCCTACTCTCAGGAACGTAGATGCGATAAGCTTTGCATTCTCGTTGTATCCTACTAAATACCCCCTTTCAGCAATCATTTCCAACTTCCTCTTCTCACTGGGTACATGACAGTAAACTGTACTGCTGAAGATCTTAAAGTGTCTCACTTCAGGCTTGCTGGCAGTGAAGACACTTTCTAGCGTGATCTTTCCCAGTGCAGTGTGAGGAGTTCCTGTTCTGAATGTAGACAACTGTATTACATGCTTCAGCCCATAGAAATTTGGGAATGTCTTGGTCATACAACATAGCTCTGGTTGCTTCAACAGTAGTCGGGTTCTTCCTTTCTGCCACTCCATTCTATTCCGGATTGTATGGAGCTATCCATTCTCTTTTGATGCCTTCCCTTGTGCAGAATCCGGTGAATTCTTTATCTATGTATTCACCTCCGTTATCTGATCGCAGTACCTTGATCTGCTTCCCTATCAGATTTTCTACTAGAGCCTTAAACTCTTTAAATCGACTGAAGATTTCATCCTTGGTCTTCAAGAAGTAGATCCAGGTTTTTCTGGAACGGTCATCAATGAGGTGACGAAATATTCGGTACCACTAAGAGCTCTAGTCGACATTGGCCCACAGATATCTGAGTGTATTAAATCCAACACACCCTTGGCCCTATTGTTGCTTCTCTGGTGTTGCCTTGGCATATTTCCCCAATACGCACCCCTTGCAGACATCATCCCGTTTGGTGCTCAGTTCCGGAACACCTGTGACAATCTTCTGGAGAGTTCTCAACACTCCATGATGCAAGTTCCCCATTCTTCTGTGCCATAGCTCATTTAGATCTGTTTCATCTGTGCTGCCAACTAGTGCCATTGGGGAATCAAGCTTCAGCTTGTACAACTTGTTGCTTCTTACCCCGATTTGTGCCATTTTCTTCCAATTGGGGTGTTTGACGTAGACTCTATTGCCAATAAAGTAGACACCATATCCTCGGTTTTGAAGGTGTGACAGTGAGAGTAGATTCATCCCCAAACCCGGCACATGTAGTACATTAGTGGCCCGAATTCTGTTCCCTACCTTGGTCTGAAAAACTACGGTACCTCTCCCAATGGAGTGCACTTTGCTTTATTACCCATGGTTATCTCGAAATTCATCTGCTATTCTTGGTAGTCGGAAAAACAGTCCCGTACTTCCGTCATGTGAGCATAGGCTCTGCTATGAATATACCAGACATCTGAGGATGTAGTGCTTGATACACAAGCAAAGTCTTCCTCTAGTCTGGATGCCAATACAGATACATCATGATTTGTGTGTTCTATCGTGCTTCTTCCCCCTCCTGGAGAACTGCGTGAGCCCTTCTGCGTTGTTGCTGCAACAGTAGATCTTCGTTCACTGATAGATGCCCCCTCTCCATTATTCATCTCTGACTTTGATAGCATGTGAAAATTTATAAATAGTTGCAGTGATAGATTTATTTCTCCTACTTATTATTTCAATAAGTTATTATTCAGAAATCTTTCGGCAAATATCGAAATAAATACTGCTACAACATTCACAATTATATATGCAGAGAAATAATAGTAGAGAACATAAGCACAAGAATCAATCACATGTACACAGTTATTTTTGGACAATTGTCCCCGGAAAAAACCAATGTGGGAAAACCGGTGCAAATATTCGGCAGATAAATTCTGAACCACCTGAGATTGAATATCCAACTTACTCGGACAAATTTTTGATACGCAGAACAATACCTGCAAGCCCCTGCGTCAGTCTGCGTGATTCTCCGCGCAGTCCCAGCGCTGGACTGCATGAATCTGTGCGGAGACTGCGTGGGATCTCTGCGCTGCAGCCTCAAGCTGTATCCAGTGACCCACTGCTCTTCTGCGTCCTTGATCTCTATCACCCCTAATCTCCTCCTGCTTCTAAAACTTCTCGCCCCGCAACTCTCCCACTGAGATCGAATTCTACATCAGAATGGATCTCCTTCGGGTACTGAGTGTGTGCCCGACTTATTATCCAAGTGACCCTCAAGCCTTCTTTTATATCTTCCTGTTGGAGAACCAACGACCCAAATTAAAAGATTAATCAATGGCCACAATTAAATCTTGACTTGATCCATCTTTTCTAGAAGATTCACACTCTGACTTAATAATGCTCTTTAATTATCTCCTTTTCCTAAGTTTGGACTTAGGGTCTCCATTAAAATAATTAATTATTTTAATAAGTCTTGAACCGAGTGGAATTTTCACAAACTGTTTCTGGGTTCTTTGGAATGCTGCTGTCCAAGCCTCCATGCAAATTTTGAGACTTGGAACACTTCTGGATTATACAAAAATGAACATCAACTATATGACCGAGCAATAGAGGGCATGGGTGAAGTGGTTGCATTTGGGGGATTACTGTTACTACACTACTCACCACATGTCGATAGGTATGACCCCTTTTCATGCCTTGTATGGTTATGTTGCATTGGAATTTGCTGATGTGGATTTTGGAGACAGTGGGACTCTAGGGGTCGAGGACTGGATACAGGAGAGTCAAGATGTCTTTCGTGCCCTCAAGGATAACTTGTAGACGACACAGAATCAACAGAAGCTCTACACAAACAGGGGCCGAGTGGAGAGACATTTCGAGATTGTGGACCTAGTTTTCTTGAGGCTCCAACCTTACTGACAATCCACCCTCAAGCAGAAGGGCATAAAAAGACTCAAGCCTCATTTTATGGGAATTACAAGGTGACTAGGAGAGTTGGGGAGGTGGCGTATGAGTTGGAGCTTCCCCCAGGGAGTAGGGTCCATAACACGTTCCATGTCTCATGCCTAAAAAAGGCTTTGGGACAACAAATTATAACAACTACTGAACTGCGTCCTTTGGCTGATGAGGGGCACTTGATATTGACACCGGAGGCCATCTTGGAGACGAGGGAAAGGAAGCTGAGAAGCAAGATTATTAAGGAATACTTGGTCAGATGGAAATATTTTCCAGTAGAGGATGGCACGTGGGAGGGTGAGCAGATTTTGCAACATCCTGCACTACAGTTGCTTGAGGACAAGTAACATTTGGGAGGGGAGGCCTGCAATGCCCCTTCTCAATAAATTTTGCTAGAGGATATCTACCATTTTTGCAATTTTGGAGCTAACATTTCTTTGGATACCAACTTAGGGAAAGTGGGTCAAATATTAAATTTGGTGGAATGTGGGGGCCACCCCTCAAGGAATACGCACCACTTGGAGGAAAAATCGATTTTGTGAAGGGAGGTCGAAATATTTGGAGGGACGCACAAGGAAACGTAAGGAAACAATTATAAATAGAAGGTTGAGGGCAACAACAATTTTTTTTGCTAAATTGACAGTTACACCATTGTTTCTCAGGCTTTTTAGTGTGAAAATTCCTAATCCTGGAATCCTACTGCAGCAACTGATGAGAATTATTCTATTTATTAATTTTTGAACAAATTATTTACTGTGTTCTACGGTAAATATTGAAACCCATACATTACAACCTTCATAAAATTTAACTGTGGAAAATAAATAAGTGCGGAAACAAGATCTGAGCAAGAATAAATAATAGACGCATGACACTGTTATTTTTGGACTAAGTCCCTGGAAAAACCCAATGCGGGAAAACCGATGCAGCAGCTGAGGGTTTGTATTATTATGCAGTAATTCTTAATACAATCTAGGATGCCTTACTGGCCATCCACACTGAGAATCTGACTGACAAAGACCTAGTGAGGATAAATTCACACTGACACTGGAAATCCTGACTGACCAGACACTGAGCTGATGAGCCCTACACTGCATCTGCGAAGATCTGTATCACTTTGTGTGGGGACTGTGTCACATCTGCTTGCTGGTTCTTCTCACACCCCGACACTAGATTTGACCGATCCTTTGCTGAATCTTAGATCTCCTGAACGCTGCAGTGCTGCCTCTGCGTGGCATTGTGCTGCCTCTGCGTAACTATTACATTGCCTCTTCTGCGTACTGCCCTCTGTCTTCTCTGCTGTGTATTCTTGGCTCAGGAAAGATCTCCAACCGAAAATTATCTCATCCCCTCTTTGCAAGAATCAACTCGATCGATCTTCTCCCTGAGCACTTCTCTCTAAAGAATTTCGATCTCCAGACTCTCTCGATGTATTTTCCAAATGCTCCATCAAGTCCTTTTTATAATCTTCTTGTTGAGATTTCAACGACCGAGAATAAATCGCTAATCAACGACTAAGATTAACTTGACTTGATCTCTGTCTTTCCTAGAAGATTCACACCCTGTTTTAATTAATATCTTTCAATTATTTTAATTTCCTAAGTTTAGACTCGAGGTCCCATTAAAAATAATTAATTATTTTTCATAAAACACAATTCGTGTGGAATTTCCCAAAACGCTTTCTGGGTTCTTTGGAATACATGTGCCTAAGCCTCCCTGCAAAGTTTGAGACTTACAGCACATCCAATGCTACTAAAAATCAACACTTCCTCTTAGTGAGGAATGTGCTCTAGCAATACATCCAATTGAAGTATTGATCTGATTCTGCAACATCTCCCTTTGCGCTGCCAATGTCTGACACTGTTGCCCACCAACACTACGCTACTGCATCCATGTTACTGCTGACCCTGCGTACTGCTGCCAACTGCCACTGCACTGCAACTTTGTTGCTCATTGCTAAAAAAAAACATCCAAGTACTGAACCTAAGTGTTCAGTATGATGCATTTCGTACTGAAGATATGATTTCTACTAGTCTTTGCGTTGTCCCTCTGAAGCTGTTGCGCTGTTGCTGACTCTGCGCTGTGTCTTCCTGCACTGCTACCAACTCTTCTCTGCGCTACTCAGACTCTGGCGTGTGAAAAATCCAAGATCCGGATTCCTATTGCAACATATCTGAATTACTTCTTCTATTATGTTTCATAATTATTTCATTACTGTGAAATATCAAAGTAATTTCTGAAGCAGTCTACACAAATAATGCTGCGGAATAAATCTAAGTGCTGAAACAATCTGAACAAAAATAAAATGAAAAACATCCACATGTGAAAGTTATTTTTGGACTAAGTTCCCGGAAAAACCCAACTTGGGAAAACCGGTGTAGCAGATCTGAGGGCTTGTATTATTAAGCAGTAGAATCTTGAATACAACCAGGGTGCCAACATCCGACAAACCCTTTAAAGAAATCTAGACAATCTGGTGAAAAATGTGAGATATATCTCACTCTCCAAGTCTCCGGCTGATCTGACAACGTTAGTGAAGCCCTCACTGCCTCTGCGTGATTTCCTACGCTGGAACTGCGTAAGCCTGCATGGGCAAGCTTGAGGAACTGCGTCACCTTCCTCTACAAACTGATCTAGCTGATTTGAGACTGGATTTTTCCCTTTTGGCTCAGAAATCCCAGCCTCTAGCTATCTTTGGACTGACTTCAAGAGACACTGCGCTGTTTTTGCATGATATCTTGCAGGGTCTGCGTCACCTCTACATAAAACTGTGTTGTCTCTCTCTGCGTCACCTTTGCCTCTCTCTGAAATGCACTCCTGGTCCTCCTGACCAGTCTCTACTTTTGCCCCTCTGGATCTGATCACTGAATCACAATCACTTACCAAACCCTGCCCTAGTGATTTGGTTCTTGATCAAAAGCTGTGTCTCCTCACACAAATTCGAAAATGCTCAATGGCTCAAGTGTCTTAATGTATTTTCCATATGCCCCTCACCCTCCTTCTTATAATCTTCCGTTGACCCTTCAACGACCAAGATTAAAACATAATCAAGGGCTAAGATTAACTTGGAGGTGATCCATGACTTTATCTAGCAGATTCACACTTAGTTTATTTAATAACCTTTAATTAATCAGTTTCCCTCAGTTTAGACTTAGGAAAACCTTAAAAAACGATTAATTATTTTAATTAAACCATCTCTAAGTGGAATTTTCCAAAACCATTTCTGGTATTATGGAATACATGTGTCCTAGCCTATATACAAAGTTACAAGGCTAGAGCACATCTGATGCTACCATAAATCAACATGGCGCACTCTAGCCACTGCGTTGTCACCTCTGCACTCCTCAGCACCAACTAGTACTAGTCCATCCTGCTACTTCTGATTTGGGCTCCCGTAGCAAGGTGACGATCCAAGAGGTGGACTCCTCAAGGATCCTGCCCACTACAGTTCTACTGAACTACAACTCTAGATCACCCCAATTCTCCCCTGGAGATACGTGGGCAATCATCGTGAATTCCATCTCCTCGATCCTCACAGTTGCTGCAGCCTGCAGATCATGCTTCTCATATTTGTCCTTCTTGAGAGGACACTGTGTAGCTTAATGTCCCATCTTGCCACACCGGAAGCATTTAATCTTTGTGATGTCCTTTTTCCGCCTTCACTGCTCCTATTGCCCCTTTGATGCAAGGGCCGCATTCTCCTCCTCCTCCTTGGACTTCGACCCACTACTGCTTCCTGCTGAAGAGCTGCCCACATTCCTTCCCAATCCAGCAACTTCTCCCTGTCCAGGATACTTTGTACAAAGACTTGATATTCGTCAGACACGGAATTTAAGGCCAATCTGACCATCTGTGTGGCCCGAGGAGCTGCTCCTACATCTGCCAATTGATCTCAGACATCCTGAAGTTTTGCAAGAAATGGATCAACGCGTTCTCCCTTCTGCATCCCTGTAGACCACAAATTTTCCTCCAAGAAAGACCCCTGATATAGCGTGGCCAACACATCCCACATTTCCTTTGCACTCTCTTTGCTGGAAACATGTGAGACAATGTGATCCTTCACTTCATCGAAGATCAACCGTTTGGACTTTTCCATGTTCTTCTTGAAGGCTGTCAACGATGCTGAATCTACTAGTTCAGTTACTGCACTGTCGATGAAGGCTTTGAGCTCATGCTCATCCAGAAGGAAGGAGATCCCTGCCTTGAAAATTACATAGTGGGAGGCATCATTTGTGAAAATATCTTAAACTTAAAAAACCCTACTGTTAAATATTGATTTACTTCTCTTACGTACATAAGTTATTAATCTGAATATTCAAAATTAACATCGAAGTAAATACAGCTAATAGGCTACACATACAGATCAAATACTGAATAACATGCTCATAGACAAAATGACACACAAGGATTTTTTGGATGAATGTCCCCCAAAAAACCCAATGCGGGAAAACCGGTGCTGCTATTTTCTGGAGGGTTTTTATTATTATGCAGATTCTGAGTACAACAATCTTGGGCACCAAAACTGGTTAACCCAAAAAAGAAATATAAATGGCAGCAATACTTGTATCCTGAAGACAGAAAAATATGACTGATTCACACCTTCAAACGGGATTTACAGAACTCAGCCCCTTTTCGGCCTATGGAAACCCCAGTGTTGCTCTGAAGCCCTTTCGTCAGCCTTTGCACTGCTTAGGAAGGGCCTGCGTCACCTTAGAAGGGGTTACGTTGCCCCTGCGTTTCCCTAACTGGGCCTGCGTCAGCCTTGCTTGGCTCCTGTTGCCTCTGCACTACCCCTACTGGGCTCTTGGCTGGACTGCCTAGCGGCTGCCTCTGCATTGCTCTGGAATGCTCCTTCTATGCCCTTGTTGTACTCATGGCTTAGGATCAAACCACCTCCCTCGCCAATATTTCCCCTCAGTGCAGCTGAAACACTTTTGAAATTCTTAGCAAACCATGCCCTAAAATCTCAGCTTAGCTTCAATGCTCTGCCAATGTGTGTGTTCTCCAACTGACCCCAAGCCCTTCTCTTATACTTTTTTTGTTGAAACATCAACAACCGTGATCTAATCTCTAATCGACTACTAATATTAGAAGCTGCTTGATCCGCATCACTTAAGTCATTCTCATCACATGTTTAATTTAATTCACTTTAATCTTTTTAATATTCCTAAGTTAGACTTAGGAAACTTAAACCAGATGGAATTCTTCTAAACGCTTTCTGGGTTTTGGAGATATCATGTACTCTAGATCCTAGACAAATTTTGGGAGCTAGAGCACATCCGATGCTACCCCAACACCCCAAAACCTCAACACCCTCCAACTGATCTTGGTCACGCAACCCACTGGCTACCATTTCACCCAATCAGATGTCGAACTGCTGCCTCTAACCCTCTGTGCAGATGGCTCTACACACTCCCTGTTGGAGTAAGCCAAATAAATCAAGATCTCGCTGCTTCTGCACGGGAAATCAGAATTTCTTGGGCAAGAAACTTTGTGAGGTTAGAATTCCCCCAAATGTGTGTTCTTCTTCTCTCTTCTGACACTTTCTGCACCAACAACTGCTGCTACAAGAAAACTGTGTCCCACCAGCTGCTGATTTGCACTGGATCTGCTATGCTGCTCCCTCTGCCTCTGAAAAATGTAAACTGGAAAATCCTACCTCTCTATCGACTCACTCAGAGAGAGATTTCCTTGCAGATCTAGCCCTTTGGCTTGGACTGCGCAATCACTGGGGAAATTGATTTGTTGCTTACACAGCTCTTTGATCTCCTACTTCTTCTTCAACACTGGATCCTTCTGGTCTGCTCTCTTGCTCCTCCTGCACTGCTGAACAAGCTCTGATACCATGTGAAAATTCCTAATCCCAGAATCCTACTGCAACAACTGATGAAAATTCATCTATTTGTTAATTTTTAAACATATTATTTACTGTGTTCTACGGTAAATATTGAAACCCATACACTAAAGCCTTCACAAAATTAAACTGCCGAAAATAAATAAGTGCGGAAACAAGATCTGAGCAAGAATAAACAATAGACACACAACACCATTATTTTTGGACTAAGTCCCCAGAAAAACCCAAATGCAGGAAAACCGGTGCAACAACTGAAGGTTTGTATTATTATGCAGTAATTATGAATACAATCTGGGATTCCCTACTGGCCATCCACACAGAGAATCTGACTGACAAAGAGCTAGTGAGGATTACCTCGCACTGACACTGAAAATCCTGACTGACCAAACACTAAGCTGATGAGCCCTACACTGCCTCTGCACAGATCTGCGTCACTCTGCGTGGGGATTGCGTCACGTCTACTTGTTGGATATTCTGTTGGCTGGATACTGATCTCTGACCCCTCCGGTCTCACACCTCGACACCCTGGCACTAGATCTGACTGATCCTTAGCTGAATCTCGGATCTCCTTAAGGCTGCAGTGCTTGCTCTTCTATGTACTGCCCTCGGTCTTCTCTGTTGTGTATCCCTGACTCAAGAAAGGTATCCAATTGGAAATTATCTCTGCCCCTCTGTGCAAGAATCAACTCGATTGATCTTCTCCCTGAGCACTACTCACTAAAGAATTTCGATCTCCAAATTCTCTCGGTGTATTTTCCAAATGCCCCATCAAGTCCTTATAATATTCTCGTTAAGACTTCAACGACCAAGATCAAATCGCTAATCAATGACTAAGATTAACTTGATTTGATCTCTGTCTTTTCTAGAAGATTCACACTCAGTTTTAATTAAAATGCTTTAATTTTCTAAGTTTAGACTTAGGGTCCCATTAAAAATAATTAATTATTTTCATAAAACACAATACGAGTGGAATTTCCCAAAGCACTTTCTAGGTTCTTTGGAATACATGTGCCTAAGCCTCGCTGCAAAGTTTGAGACTTAGAGCACATCCGATGCTACCAGAAATAAACATTTAGCTGGGTCACAAAGTATTGTTCAACACCAGATATTTCTAAGGGGAAATCTCATTCCTTCTTCGGTGGATCTCGATTGCCACCCTAGGAGAGCATTGCCTTAATTCCTTGGAGGCTTGGGGAGCAGGTTTCAGGTGGTATGAGTTGCTCTTTCCATCAGACTGGACCAGCGTTGCACGAAGTGAGGACGAAACGGGGGTGTTATTTGGAAGCAAGGACGCGGAAGCGTCATTTTCCAAAAATCTAGGAAGCGAAGCGTCTCGAAAGCGTCTACTATATATATATATTTTGCATTTATATTAAAAAAAAACATTCCAAATACCAAATTAGTTGTAGAAGACATGAAAACATGCATATTTTTACATAAATCAAGATAGATATGGCATCCATGATTCCATTGTACATCAATGATTAATTATTCGAGGGTCAACCATCTAGATTCTAGCAATTATAGACATGCATCAAATTTTTAAGCATATTATAAAACATAAAACATTTAGAAGATAAAATCTTCAAACATTCACGTAATTTATCTAGCAAGTGAGCAATTGTCAACATTAGTCATGTCCAAAATTCAAATAATAATGTTTACAAAATAGGCCACTTGGCCACCACCAAGACTCATGCACACACTGAACTAGGAAGAGTAAGACAAAAAACTTCAAATTCACAACAAGCCTACAAGTATAATCTATGACAAAAGTAGTAAATTGTGAATATATCTACTAATATCTCCTCCTTCCACCATGAACAGTACGTGGTGGAAATGAAGAAGATGGTGGTTGTGGAAGTTGTGGCATTGAAACTGATGAAGATGAAGCTCCTGCTATTGGTGTTGAAGCATGGAACTTGGGAACCAAGGGACTAGATGAGGGTGGCATCTCAACTTGATCATCATCATCCTGGATAAGAGAATCCTGTAATTTCTCTAATCGCAACACTCCAACCTCCAAATTCGAATCCTCTGGATTTCTGTCCCAAACCTTAAGGTCTTTATTAGTCTTTGCATCATCACAGTAATGGGACAACAATCGCAATTTGTAATGAACATAAACCAACTTCTCTGCGCAGTCTAAACTCAATCCATTCCTTTTAACAGTGTGGATGAAAGAATAAGAGCTCCAACACCTCTTTGCAGAAGAAGTGTTTACCACCTGTGATAGCACCCACACTGCCAAAGTCTGTAGAAGTGGAGTAGCTTCTCCATGCATGTTCCACCATTCAAGAGAAGAAAAAGTCTCTCAATCTCTAATTGCATGCAAGCTTCCAAATCGACCAGTGCTAAGCGAATAGTTGCTCAACTCTTTTCGTACCATGGCAACCTCCTCCTCATTAAGGACTAATTTATCCAATGCTCTCATATAACTAGATAGGACCTCTAGATCTAGGTGTGGTTTTGTCCTGTTCCCCCCCAAGTGCTGGTGTTTAAAGCCACGATGGATGATAGTATTTAGGTGTCAAAAAATATGCTAAGGCATGCAATGGAACATTAAGCATATCCCATCATTTTTCCACATCTGCACAAATATAATTGTACAAGGTGATATCTCTAGGCTCAACAATGTCTTTAATCTGCCCCAACATGCTATCCATTTGCTCATACACCTCCCCAATTATTGGCCGATCTGAATCTACAAACTTGATCATATAATAAATTGGTTTGGTGAATTGCAGAACATATTTAATCTCTGACCAAAAGAACATGTCAAGAATAGTGTCCTTGGCTACATTAGCACCATCTCTATCAGTGTTAATTTCGTCCAATGATTCAGAGGTCACCATATTAGTTAAAGCTTGTATCAACTTCACTAGCCGTCTAAAGGTGAGTTAATAACTTGCAAATCTTGTTTTTGCAAGTTTAAGAACTGCAACGTGGAGTAAGTGCTGTAAAAGTAGTTTACCCTTGTCTGCCCTGTGATAAATTTAATGAGTTGCTTCCCTCTCTTGTAAAGCTCATTAATCCACCCACATTCTTTATGCTTCACAATATCACACATCAAAAGGTTCAATGTGTGCACCAAGCACCCAGACCAAAAGATGTGTGGATGAGTACGCTCAATAACTTTTCCTGCTGCCTTACTATTTGCTGCATTATCAGTGATCACTAGAACCACATTATTAGGACCAACATCTTTGATTGATTGCAGTAGGGGATCTACAATGTTTTGGGAAGTTGCACTGATGGAGGTGGAGTCATGACATGAAATAAATACTGCACCGCTAGCAGAAACACCAAGAACAGTTATCAAATGTTGGTTTCTAATATTGTCCACCCATCTGATACAATGGATACCCCACAATCCACCCACTCATTGGTAAAACATGTCAAAGCTCTTTGAACCTTTGTTTTTTCTCTTTCTAATAACACTGTTCTATTTTTCTCATAGTTGGGGCTCTTGTATTCTTTTGGGGCTTCATTGATGGCCTTAACCATATCATGCTAATAGGGAGAGTGAAACACATTGAATGGTACACCGCAAGCACAAAGAAATCGAACTATCTTTCCATCCACATCATCCCTCCCAACAACATTCAGGAAATCCCCCATTATTCTTCTACCTCCAGAGGTTGCAGAAGTACCATGAGGAGATGAGTTACCAAATCTAGAGGTTGCACTTGATTCAGACCGATTATTTTGTTTCTTGGTTTTTTGTTGTGGAACCTCCTCTATTTGGATGTATTTTCTTCTTTGTTCAGTTGAAACGTTTGGGCATATTTGCATCCCCACGACACCCTTTTTCTCATCACTGTCCAACACCCCACAAAGATGCCTTCTCACATGGGTATATGAACCACTCTATGGTTTTCCTCCATGACAACCTTGAGGGCACAAAAACTTGTAGCTTCCACCACCTTTTCCCCCTTCAAGTTTGGTCACATAGTTCCACAAGGGTGTTAATGCAGCTTTCCCCTCTAGTGTTTCAATATTCTCTTCATGTTCATCCCCTTCCTCTTCATTATAAATTGGGTCACTCATATGGGGACCATTATCCTCTTGTTCTTCTTCCCTTCTATTCTTACTACCCCTTGCCATCATGAAAACCAAAAGTGGAATGATACATAGAAGCCAAAAGAACACCATCTTGGAATATGAATATAAGTGGTGGACAACCTGCAATTAAATGAGCAAGAAGAAAGAATGGGAAAGAGCAGGAGAGGGAGGAGAAAAAATACAAAAAACAATTGCAAAAAAATGAGGGAGTTTGGGGTTTGCACTTACCTCTTTAGCTCTTATAGGTGGAAGCCCTTCTTTACTCCTCCAAGCCCCTCCTCCTTCACTGCTCCTAGCTCCTCCTTCTTCACTCCTCCAAGTTCTGAAGTTTCTCTTCTCGAAGCTCTCTTCTCCTCTCTTCTCCAAGTTCTCCATAAACACAAGAGTGATGAAATGAGAGGATAAATACACTTTTATTCCCTTCATTCTTTTCCCTAACTCAAGTTTAACCCACCCCGAACCACAATTAAACAGATAAAAAAGAAGAGTTTAGTGTGTCTGCGCGGCGGAACCGGTCGGGATCCACCCAGAGTCGGCCCTGATCCGCGGTGGATCCATGATGTGATCCAGCCCTAGAACCGCATCTCAAGCATACGGAAACGCGAATCGGGCCGGATGGCTCCCACATGCCAGGAATAGTCTTTCCCAATCCGATCCACATTTCGGTTTTTCTGGGACATGGTTCCGGGGCTGGATCACCCGCGGATCCGTATGTGCTGCGATTCTGGGGTTTGAGCCGGGGGGTGGGGGGGACGTTTCGTGCAACACTGGACTAGACACAAAAAGAGGAACCACACATTCTTGTGGGAGGGTACGTTTCGTGCAATGTTGCACAGCTCGTACTCGTATAAGACTCGTCCAACCATTGACTCATCGACTCGTATAAGACTCAGGAATGACCCATATAAAACTCGTATAAGACTCGTCAAAATGCAAAAAAAAATTAAAATATGGTAAATTTTAAGTAGAAAAAAAAACTAATGATAATTCAAGTCCTTATAAGTTATAAAAACCACAAATATGCAATAATGCATAACAACATCTTATATCTATAAAAGTACAACATAGCATATTAGATTTTTGTAAGCAAAACATTTAGATACTGAATAAGAAAAGGAATCATGATTCCATAATTAAAATAAAAAATGTCAGCCAGTTCAAAATTCAAATACATATGTCATAAATGATAAATGATTGTCTCATAACAATCTTGAGTCTCATCACTCATGGAAGACCATGCCTATAATAAGCCCTCGTGGAGCTCATGGTAGCATCGAAAGGCTGAAGCAACTGTGAGGCAGGTGTATTGGGAGTCTCCATTTGAGATGGCAAACTAGAGAGATCCTCAGTCTCTTCATCAAGCCAACTCAGATCAGGGGACTCCTCCTCCACAACCCAATCAGACTCTAAATCAATAGTATCCGATAAAATTGGATCTGTATCCTTTGGTTGCACTTGTTTTGTGAGCATTCGAAGGTTGTAGTAGATGAAAACCAACTTCTCCAACCTCTCATGCTCCAACTTGTTTCTCTTTTTGCTGTGGATGTGCTCAAACACTGACCAATTGCGCTCACAAGAAGAAGCACTACAGGGTTGACTCAGAACTCTGATGGCGAATTCTTGTAATTGCGGTGCCTCAGAGCCACAATCTATCCACCAATGAGTTGTAAAAAAATAACAACAAAGATTATCAGTTTGCAATGCCAAACATATAAAAGAGAACTAGTAAAATTACAAGCTAAGTTCTAACAATTTGCACTTACAAGGCATTTTCTTGTCCTTGAGACATTGGCTTGAGCTGAATCCAAACATGCCAGATGTTTCCTTGTACATATCTCGTTGTAGGTTGATTTTGTCTTGAATATCTACATTCGGAAACATCTTCTCAATGCATATCATGACACCTCTCATCACCTCGGGATCTCTTTGAATGTTAGACCCCTCATTATAGAATAAGCTCGGATTGAGATATGCTTCTGCTGCATGCAAAGGTGAATGTAGTTGTCTGTCCCACCTGGAATCAATAATTTGCCATATAGGGAGATATTTAGATTCATCTCCCTTGTAGAAATTCTTGATGGCCTCTTTGGCCCTATCCATGCCCTCATAAATATATCCCATTGGAGGTTTCTCTCCATCCATCAATCTCAAGACTTTCAAAAGGGGCTCAGTGACTTTGTCCCACAAACTATCACCAAAGACAGATGCTTTCACAGACAATGCTTCTGGTTTTGTGCTATCTTTCCAAAATACCCATTGTTGACTACAAAACATTCTTCGCAAAGCTTGGTACTCATACAAAAGGCTTTGGAGGGAAAGAAAGTTTGTAGCAAACCGTGTGACAGTTGGGCGACTAAGCTCACCCTGTGTGAATTCCCTCATAAGGTTCAACACCCAAGCATGATTATAAATATACTTGGTAATTTGCTTGCATTCTTGCACAACATCCCGCACCCACTCCAACTTCCCAATATCCTCTAGTATCAAGTCTATGCAATGGGCAGCGCATGGAGTCCAAAAAATCGTGGGATATTTGGCACAAAGCAACCTTCCAGCTGCTACATAATTTGTTGCATTGTCCGTGATTACTTGGACAACATTTGCAACCCCAACTTCCTCCACCACATCAGCCAACAATGTAAAAATCAAATGTGCATCTTTTACATTTGCAGATACATCAATGGATTTTAGGAACATGGTTCCTTTAGGGCAAGCTACAACAAAATTTATTATTGTTCTACCCCTCTGATCTGTCCACCCATCAGACATAATTGTACAACCTGTAATTTTCCATGAGCTTCTAATGCTCTCCAATTGTTCCTTGACACACTCAAGCTCCTCATCTAGCTCTTTCCCCCTAAGTGCATTATAAGATGGGGCTTTGTATCCAGGGCCAGCACTTGCAATGGCATCCACCATGGGCTGATAAAAATATGACTTTGCATAGTTGAATGAAAGACTGTTATGGTACCAAAACCTCCTCACTGCCATATCTGCCTCCTTCCTCTTCTTTTCATTAAAACTATCCAAGGTTGATTGAGATCCTGGAGTTGTATGAGGAGTGAAGAAAGAAGAGGTTATACTCCTTTTTGTTGCAACACTTGAAGAGGAGTTACCAATACTCGGACTTTCAATCTGTGTTTCACTCTGAGATGAAGATCTACCTATCCCAACAATCTCATCCTTCCTTCTTGCCCTCTTAGAAGTTTCTTCTTTAATGGCTTCCAAAGCAGCTGCCATTTCAGTAGTGACTTCATCAGGGCAATTTTGACAACATCCCACATCTTTCCTGAGAATTCTAGCTAGGTGGTATTTTAGCTTGTTTATTCCTGCATGCATTGTGGCATTGCAATAATTGCACTTCACATGGTGGTCATTAGCAGTAATGATTTGTTGACCATGTGCCCATGCCGGATCACGAAACTTTCTATACCCCTTTGGTGGCATGGTGACAAAATCTGGAAGAAAAACATTAAATTTTTAAAATCTAATCATATTTTTTAAATTTTTTTTTGGTTTTTTGGTTATTAATTTTTTTTTAATTTACAATTTTTTTTGGCCCTATGGCTGAGTTTCTCAGCCACATAGGGCCGCTGTGTGGTTGAGAAACTCAGTGACAGGGCCTGCAGGCTCAGGAGGCAGACCATAGGCCCTGTGGCTGAGTTTCTCAGCCACACAACGACCCTGTGTGGGTGAGAAACTCAGCCACAGGGCTTGTGCGCTGAGGAGGCAACCCGTAGGCCCTTGTGGCTGAGTTTCTCAGCCACACAGGGCCGTTGTGTGGCTGAGAAACTCAGCTACAAGGGCAAAAAATTTTGCAAATTGCAAGTGAACAAAAAAAAATAAAATTGAATTGATTAGATAAAATTAAAAAAAAATTACATGCAAGTAGCTAGTTGGAAAGCAATAAAACAAAGATCATGAAGCCTACTTGGACAGTGTGCTGAAACTCTGCCTGTGTTGTGACTCTGCGTGTGCTGAAACTCCGCCTGTGTTGTGACTCTGCCTGTGCTAAAACTCCGCCTGTGCTGTGACTCTGCCTTGCTATTACTATGTGCTGCTACTCCTCCAGTGCTCACTTCTCTAGTGTTGCTACTACGAAAGGGAGAGAGGTGCTTATAAAACATTTTCTTCCCTTCAAATTCCCTTTTCCTCCACCTCATTTCCAAAAAAAATAGAAAAATAAAAAAAATTGAGAAAAATCCAAAAAAAATGCTTTTTGTTGTGGGACGGGTCTTATAGGGGTCCGATACGGGTGCTATGAGAAACCCGCGGGTCTTATGCGAGTAGGCGGGGTTAATGCGAGTTTGCACGGGTTCTATGCGAGTGACCCGGCTCGCTATATAACCCGCGAAGACCCGCGGGTCTTATACGAGTGGTGCTTCACTGGTTTGGTGCAACACTGGACTGGACACGAAAAGAAGAACCACACATTCTTGTGGGAGGGTATTCTGGTGGTGATAGCACAGAGTATTTGCAGGTCCATTCCTTGGTTAAATTGCAGTGGATTTTCGGTGGATTTGCAGGCTGAGGGAGTGTACTTTGCCCAGGTCGAATTTTCCTTGCAGAAGCCTACGTAGTAGTTGTCCTGGGCTGCGCAGTTCTTGGTGGAGATGTTTGTGGCGAAGGCTTGGCTGAGGGATTTTGGGGCTGGAATTATCTGGAGGTGCAAGATGGTTGATTAGGGGAAATTTCTCAGCATTTGGAGGGGCTGCAGAGGCTGATTTCCTGTAGGTTGAATTTTTCTGGCAGTGGAGGAAACCCATAGAATCTAGGGGTGATTTTGGAGCGTCAGAACTAGACCAATCCCTTTTGGGGTTTTTTTGGGTTTGTGGTGGAGAGCCCAAGCTTCATTTTGTAGAATTTTTTGGCCACTTTTGGAGGCCCAAACAGGGGTTTTTTTCAGCCAGCAGTGCAAAAATTCTAGGGCCAGCGCAGTACACGAAGGAGTTGTTCCCTTGCATCCGGACAACATTTTCTCATTTGGGATTGCCTAGCTTGCCTTAGCAAGCCCAGGTGCACACATTTCATGCATTGTACTCTTCTCCATATATAATAAAATGGCTGATTTTGGCGCAGTTCCAGTGTAAATTATGGGTGTTTAATTGCTGTCTAAATATTTTTGTTTGCATGTGTATTTTTGCTTAATATCATTGTTAATTTTCCTATTAGGAACATTACATATCAGAACCTTGGTATTTACACAGGAATGGATGGGTCTATAGAAAACCGAAAGCTGTCATTACAAACCTATACCGAGAGGGAGGAGTCACACATATGTGGAGTGGGAGGGGAGGCTTCTTGGGACCATGGGATGGTCTAGATCTGAATTCCCTCGATAGGATTTTCCGAGAAGTCAAGCATTTTCTCCTCCATTGCATTGAAGAAGGTAACTACATTAGGATCCAAATTTTAGACTGGAGTACGTGGAGGGCTGCATAGCCTGTGAGTAGTATTGGGTTCCAAACCCTCGGCCTGAATGCCTAAAGAAACCCTACGCTTCCTTGCCATCACCTGCTACGCACTCACCCAATACCCTAAGTTCATCCATAGGCCATTCCATAGCTGTCAACTCACCCACACAGTCTGCATTTTAGAAATAAAGCCATTACATATTTTGAACGAGTAATATCTAATTTCAGTTGACAATTACCCTTGTTCCATCTGAAAGAGTATTTGATCTGATTCATGTCAATGCAATATATTCATGCTTAAAATTTAAATAGAGATTATGGAACCTTTTTCCCATGCTTTGTCACTGAGATGACTAGAGCTTGCTCCAAACTGAAGCTGTTGTAAGAAATTACCATGTCCTCCTTGAGGCATGTTTTCAATGTGAATTACTGT
Organism: Pinus albicaulis; assembly: GCA_034641835.2. Classification (NCBI taxonomy): domain Eukaryota; kingdom Viridiplantae; phylum Streptophyta; class Pinopsida; order Pinales; family Pinaceae; genus Pinus; species Pinus albicaulis. The sequence goes on along the minus strand of CM076578.1, from coordinate 1,121,754,075 downwards.
TATAGTGCTCGTCTTTCTTTCTCAAAGAGTTCTGTAGAAAATGTTCTAAATTTTTTTTATTTTAGATAATCTCACTGGAAAATTTGTATTTTACTTTAAAAGAAGCATTGCCAATCAAAGAATGGTCAATATTAGTTAATTCTCAGAATCTCACTAATTTATACTTTTTTGTTTTTTTGTTTGTTTGTTCATGCTTCACTTAACCTTTGGATTATCTGTTTTCAATTATAAGCTTATGATTCCAAATATGCATGATTTTAGATTTAGATTTTTCTAGTTCATTTATTAGAAAGAAAATGCAATGGTTTTTAACATAGTTAACATAACAAAAAAGTTTTTTTTTTTTGCCAACTGTGGTTTTTCAATCTTTTCTGTTCTGTTTGTCAATTCAGAGTGCAGGGAAGAAAAATAATTCAATGGCTGTTTTCATGCAGTTGTCTGTATGTGAGACCCCACCTGATTGTCAACGTCCAGATTCCTTGGAGAAGAGGAAGGTGCCACAATATACTTGTATCAAGCGCAGTATCCAAATAAAAACTAATGATTATTAACTTTTCTGTTTCATACTAAAATAACCTGAGATTAAATAGCTCACTGTTTGTATATTAGTGAATGTAAACCCTTGTTGATTTGGATAAATTTTCTTTGGATGAAGCCAGGATCTTGAGGCATCATTATGATTTGTGACAAAACTGTCATTCATTCTATGTCCAGTCATTTTTCTTGATTATTTTGGACATTTTCTACTGTAGTTCTTATTCATTAGTGTTGAACTGATGGGTAATGGAAGCTATGTTTGTCCTGGACTACATGAAGATGTTTATTTGACCAAGGAAAAACGTGTAGAAGATGATGCTGCAGACTGCTCTTGTAGGCCATCTTCCTCTGGTTTGGAAGGAGTCTGTTATGAAAATTGTCATTGCAGGTAAGATTTTCCTTAGATTGACTTTTATGCCATATATCTTTCCATTATAGAATTTGATAAATACTAATGTCAATATATGTAATGTTGGAGATATGTTGGCTAATCTTTACTTGTGTCATTATCATTAATGGGCACCCTTGTGGTCTTGATGAGTTACAATGATATACCTTGTGTAATTGGCTTATCATGTTAGTTAGGGTCCATGCTAAGGTTCCCTAGCTCATATATATACGTGAGGCTAAGTGTCATTTGTGCACAAGCAAGTTGAGAACTATATCATTCATTGATATTATCTGATGGAGTACCTAATTGTTCCCATACACATCTTGCGTGCTTGGGTTATATTTCTTATTATATGTTTATTAGTAAGTGTAATGGGTTTTATATTAATCACACATTAAATTTGTGTTCTATCATTTGTAAGATGGTGTTAGAGCCTTGGAGTTGAAAATGGGTCCAGAGAATTTGATGGAATTATTTTGAATAATATATCTTAGATTGTTGCACAACTTCTGGTTTGAGAACTTTTCAATGGGGCTCATAATAAAGGTCCTGTTACCATGAGAACATGTTTGGGAGCTTGAGCGCTAGAATTATATGGGCTCTTGTACATCTCTTGATGTATTTTCCATTAAAAATACTTTTGAAGCATGTTCACTCCTAGGTAAAGTTGTTTTTTTGGAGGTGATTTCATCCTCAAGAAGGCACCTCACATTATATGAGGTATGTTCTACATATTTGGAGGCATGGCACGGTTCATTAGCATTTCTTACATGGCATTAATGTGGAACACCCTACAGAAGCGGATGACACATGACATACAAACCTCATCTCCAATTCATAAACACACGTGTAATTGAGTTGCCCATCAACTAAGGGTGATTATTATGGTACACCTATGGTTCAATGAGCTACTTTGAGGAATCCACCTTGCATCCGAGCTCAGATGTTGCATATACATCTATGAGGTCCATGTTTAGGGAATATTCAAGCCTTTGTCGAAGTCAAATTGCACTATTTGTGCAACGCCTTGCATGGAAAGGTCTAGAATTGCATGTGTCAAGAAAAATGATTATTTTCTGTAGTGCTTAGCTTTTGGAGATGACAAGTGGCACCTTTGATCTCTTCAAGGCATGGAATGATGGCATAGGAGTGGATCACCTTGATTTTATGGTATTTTAGATTATTCTATTATTATTTTATTTTATATAGAGTCGTACAAAGAACCTATACAAAGATCGCTCACTTTCATTTGCAACTCATGTGTTAATTGTGGAGAAAATCCCTAGACACTTGTATTTGGGCCTTGTTACCCATCAAAATGGGTAACCCCATAGGTGAAAACTTTTCTCCTACATTTGACGACTAGTCGGATATGTGAAAATTTCGTTACCCGGAATCCTATTGCAACAACTGATAATATTTCTTCTATTTGTTAAATTAATTAAACAAATTATTTTTTGTTTCCTACGACAAATATCGAAACATATACACTGAAGCCTTCACAAAACAAATACTGCGAAAGAAAAATAAACGCTGAAATAATAAATGCACACACACAATTTGACTATGTTATATTTGGACTAAGTCTCCGGAAAAACCCAGCTTGGGAAAACCAGTGTAGCAGCTAAGGGTTTGATTATTATGCAGTAGTAAATATGAGTACAATCTATGGTTGCTTAATCTAGCAAACCAAAACAGAGAAATGACTGGTAGTAAAACTAGTGAGAGAAATTATCACTCCATAGGTTATCCGACATTGACCTCAACTCGTTTTGAGTTGCTCCTTGATCCCTCTTTGCCAGTGTGCAGTCACTGCGTCAACCTACACTATACTACGTCCCACAAGCCCAGAACTGTGTCTCCTCTAGCTATCTTGCCAGCTGCTGTCTGGGAAATGGATCCTCCCGAAATTTGGGCTCTCTACCCGACTTCTGGTGCCGAATCACTTCTTCTCCCCAACAAAATACGAATTACCCACTGAAGCTTTGCGTTGCCTTTGCATGGCTCTGCGCCGCCTCTCTGTGGCAATCACTGCCTCTCTGCAATGTACTCACCGAAATTGGAAAAGCTTCCTCTAGTCTTACTATCTCTTCTCCTCTCTCACTGCTTCGAGCTCACTAAATCTCTCTCCGACCACTAAATGTTGTTACTCTAGAAATCGATCTTCGAGTGAAATCGAATTACTGGTGTGTTTTCTCCAAGCCCCATCGAGTTCTTCTTATAATTTTCTGTTGAGACTTAATGACCACGATTAAAACTTAATCGATGGCTAAGATTAACTTGAAATCGATCCATGTCTTTTTCTAGAAGATTCTCACCATGAATTAATTAATTCCTTTTAATTAATCATATTTCCTAAGTTTAGACGTTAAGAAATATTAAAAATTGACTAATTAATTTAATTAAGTCACCTCTAGGTGGAATTTCCATAAACGATTTCTGGGTATTGGAGAATACATGTAATTTAAGTTCTAACCTCTCTGCCAAATCTTGAGGCTAGAACACATCCGATGCTACAAAAAATAACAGGATAGCCAATCAGCTAGCAGCCCTTGAAAACCACTATTTGACGATCATATGCCATGTGTCTTTGCCATTTGCATTAGCCATATGGCTCTCACTATCTGGTATTTACACTTGAATGAAGGTGGGCTACTATTCAAAAGGTACTTTGATCATTTTGCAATCCGGTGCTTATACTTGTTTGTTTTGGACATATAGTATGGATGAAGAAGTGATCTCGAAGATTGACCAATCTTGATTGTAAATCTGTTCTCTCACCTTACCAGGGGGTTAATCTGTAGCCCTAATTCAGTGGGACCTCCCTTGAGGCCTTGGGGTTATAGGAGTAGCACTACTTGGAAAACCCAAATTGAGATAGCGTGTTCATTATCCTATATACCATACTTGACACTTTCCATCACATTTTACATGCCCCATGTGCCATATCCTCTCTTCACGTCTAACTTGTCGTTGGTTCTTTGGGATATGGCACCCACATGTTCACACCCCTTGAGTAGGGCTAGAAAACTATTGCCTTGGAGGTTGATGCAGCTAAAATAATGAAAAGGCATATCATGACTATAACGAAAGAAAAGAAGAAAATGAAAGTGCAAAAGATGGCCACGGACATAAATTATGAAGTGGGCAAAATATAATGTCCCCTATTTCTTGAGCTTGGAGCCATTGTTTCCGCTTTCCTAATTGTCTCCTTTAGGCTAGTGAGAAGGAAAAATTATCTAGGAGAAACAAAGACATTTACCCAATTTTGATATTATTTTATATTATTAGATAAAAGGGGTAATTTATGATTAATAAAAAAAGGGGCAAAAAGTATTTTACTAGAAGGGGGCAAAAAGTCACTTAAAGAAAACATGACTTCATCAATAAAACAATATTAAAAGGAGTTTTAGAAGCTTGGAGAAAACTCAATGAAAAATTATAAAAGGAGGGTGGAACTCATTTGCTAATCATTCTATCCTCTGATTTCTCATTTTCATTGAAGGAAGCTCAAGCAAGTTTCTAACTGAGGCCTTTAGGTGATATCCTCACGCTAGCTTTGGTGGATTGCATTGCCACCCTAGCTAGTATCTCTCCCATTTCGGTGGACATATTTTCCACCCTGGTAGGATTTCCATGCCTTTTACAGATTTCATTGCTAAATTTGTTGCAGGAGAATTGAAGAAATTTATTGTTTATCTGCAGGAGTCGTCTTTTCCCTAAGGGGCCGAGTTGTTTCAGATATTGTCATTAGAACAAATTCCAGATTGTGCTTGCAGGAGAGTCATCACTGTTGGGAGAAGAATATTATTCCATTCAAGTGCCGAATTTATTGTACCAAGATGGCGAGGTTCCAGTGCATCAGAATTAAGAATTTAACCTAAATAAGAGAATGAGTTCTATGATCTATCACTAGTTTCCTTGCCATCTCATATCGTTTTCTTGTAGGAGTTGAGGGCCGAATTCTCATTTTGAAGAGGGAAGATCTGGATTAAAAATCAGTGCCAAAAAAAAAGGGGGGATGAGATACATCAGTTCTTGCAGAAGAAATCACTATTTTCTAAGGAGATCAAGTCTAAAATCATAGAGCCAAATTTATTTGAAGACAAGGGCCGAGTTTGGCATGGTATCACTAAGCATTTGGCAGAGATATACATATTATTGCTTCAGCAATTATCGCTCAGGTTTTTTCATCAATTGTTTGCTTCAACACTTAATGCATTGCAGCCGAATCTCTTCTCTAACAGGTTGAGATTCACTGATTATTTGTGAAGGCCGAAATCCCTTTTACTCTGAGTTCGAATCAGCTTGGTTGGGTGGCTTAAATTGCAAGTTGCAATCTGATCTGTGCGTTGTAAAGATCGAAATTTGGTACCTATCCATTCCTGAAGGCACGGGTCTTCAGATCTGGCAAGAGAACGAGTTTTTGGAGCTGAATTTTGTCATTTGTTCATAGAGGCTGAATCCTTTTGGAGGTCAAATTTGCTGCCTGTGAGCATATCAATTTTGGGAAAGATAGTGTGCAACAACCTGGGTCTGCATAGTGCGGAACTTATGGAAATTGTATTGTTGAAATCTGAACCAGGTTCCTCAATCTCTCTGAGCACTCTAACCCTCTATCAAATTAATAGAAAACTACCATTTACCCTCCAAATTTATTTTATGTGCAAGTGATTGGAGTTGTTTGTGAAATGTTTGACGAAGTATGTGTCTGCAAATTGTTTTTATAAACTCTTCAAAGAAGTTTGGATTATTAGTTTGGCACACTAACTGTTCGAAGTAATTCCTCAGCAAGTTTTTTTTTATTCTAATTGCATAAAATCAGTTGGGAACATTACAGTTGTATTAGAGCATGGTCTTGGCTAGTTGTGTTGTCAATACTTATGACCTCATAAAATTTGCAGAGCATGACATTGTAATGTCCCTTCCTAAATTATTTTGTAACAGGATTTATTTCTACATTTTGGGGGCCAATTTTGGTGAAGATGGGGCCCATTTGATTTTTGCTAGAAGACTTAGGAGTTAGAGGCAAGTTAATTTTATTTTATTTTGCTTTTTTAATGATATGTGGGGACCACCGACATAAGAAATATGCACCCACTAAGCCAATAATTCGAAATGCATGAGAAGGAAAGCGAAGGCTTGGTGAGGGACCCACGAAGGAAGAAAAGGTGGGAAGAAAGGCTCCATGAAAGTTATAAAAGGAAGGCAGCACACTTCATTTGGCATTCTTGGCTTATCAATTTTGATTTTGTTGCTCGAGCTGTTTAGCCGAGTCATTTTCTGGTTAGCAAGAGTTTTCGAAGTGAATAACTCACCCTTTCTTCGGGGGACTTTGAGTGCCACCCTAGAGAGGTTCATCCAATATCATCCGGAGGAGATTTGTCGAGAGATTTCCAGCATTTGTATCCAGTTTGCCCCAGCACTGCGTATTTCTGGAGGACGCAGTGGTGGATCTAATGTGGCCATTGCAACATTCTTTCGAAGGGCTATTTTCGAGAGAAATTAGGAGAAGAGGGCCCAATAGATTTGTCGGCTGTTGGGTGAGTTTGAGTGCTGGAAGTGGCAGCAATATTCAGGAGTGATTGTGTAGACTATGGGGCGAGTGCAAAAGAGAGAACTTGGGCATACGTGGGAGATAGAGCCTCAACCATTGGGGCTATTGTTTGCCGGGAGAAATAAGGGATGTGTTAGTGGAGTTGATTGTTACATTTCAAGAGTGTTTGGGGAGGATTTTGCTAGTGTTTTGACAGACAACATGCTTCAGCGGCTATTGGAGAGCGTAGGGCTTTTGGGGTTGATTTGGGAAGGTCAAAACCAGGCCAAACCATTTCTGGGTTTTTGACAAGGACCTCAAAAATAATTTTGCAAAATTTTCTGAGCACTGGAGGTGGGGTTTTCAGACATATCTTTGCAGCAAACAATGCATATTTGTTGGGGTAGCGTGCAGCAACAGTTGGACAACTTGATTTTGGAAGTTAAAAACCAGGCCAAACCATTTCTGGGTTTTTTTGGGTTTTTGACAAGGACCTCAAAAATAATTTTGCAGAATTTTCCGAGCACCGAAGGTTGGGTTTTCAGCCATATCTTTGCAGAAGACAGTGCAGATTCATTGGGGTAGCGCAGAGCAACAGTTGGACAGTTTCTGGGTTGTCATTGCTCCACCCGGGTATTGCTCCGCTTGCCAAAAATGCAAGCCCAGGTTCATTCCTTCCATATATTTGTACTCTTGCGCCATTTTATAATAAAATGGCTCAACCACTTCCATATTTCTGATTGTTCTAGGTGTTTACTAAATTGTTTTAAAATTTATGTGGTGTAAATTTGCTATTTGCTTGCATAGCACTGCTTTTCCTATTTTGGAACATTACAGTGGTATTAGAGCCATAATCTTGGCTCAGCCTGGGGGAAACCCTTCATTCTATGACAATACCATAATAAAACTAAGAAATCATGGGATCCAAAGAAAGGTTAAAATCAAACAACATGGAAATAACCTTGAATGAGGTGATTAGGATGCAGCAAATGATGATTGATTTAGGGAAACAACTGATTCATACAACAATTGGAAATTAGGACCATTCTCAATTATACAACAAATTCACTATGCCCAAAATTGTGGATAATGCATCAAGATGGCAAGACATTATTGCAACTGATGTGGAGTTATTGGCAGCAAATTGGAGGGCATACCAATCATTGGGACATGGCATTTAGGCGTCTCTCTCTTTTTGGGAGTTGTGAACTAAGAGACATGCCCAAATAAATGGGAATTCAGTGGAATTATGAAGGAATGATGAGGAGGATTGGGGCAGAAGATGAAAGAGTAGTTGAAGGGGCCATGGTTAGCAAGGAGACAATTGAACATACACTCGTTGATGAGATTCCATCTGTTGTTGAGGTATCCATTAATGAGGTATCTAGGGTCGTGACCGAGTTTTCACGTGATAGAAGCGCACGACAAGATGATGAGGTGCCGAGCGACATCACCACACTTGATGAGGAGCTGATAGGTACAGAGGCACCCAAATCTATGACAGAGTCGTGGGATGACAATCACCTTCAACAACATGGAGAGCACATAAAGGGGCGTGAGCTAGTCATGGAGGGGCAGTCTGTGACTCATGTTGAGCCCATGGTGGAGGAGGATGAGCAGTCTTCTTTGTGGCCAACCTCTGACTTAGGGAAGATAGATGCACAGACCATTAGTAGAGTTACAATACTTCCAGATAGTAGCTCTCTCTGGGCTTATATAGATGGGGCTTGTGTCAAAATTTCTTAATCTGAGAAACCCTACTGTTAACCATTGATTTACTTCTCATACTTGATTATTTATACAATTTATTAATCTGAATCTTTAGAAAAACAACGAAGTAAACACAAATAGCAGCCTACACATACAGATCACTTACTGAATATAATGCTCATATGACATAGTGACAGATTTCTTGGACAAATGACCCCAGAAAAATCCAATGCGGGAAAACCGGTGTAGCTAGCTCTAGAGGGTTTTATTATTATGCAAAATCTGAATACAACAATTTCTGGGCACTAGACATGGTTGGCCCTACATAGAAAATCACGGTAACAATGCCTCTTTCACTCGGAGACAGAAAGTATGGCCGATTCACATCCTCAAACGAGATTTATAGAACTCGAGCCCTTTTTGGCCCATTGGAAAGCCCAACGCTGCTCCTCAGCCCTCTACGTCAGCCTTATTGGCCTATGTTCGCCTATGCACTGCTTTTTGGCCCACTGGAAAGCCCAACGCTGCTCCTCAGCCCTCTGTGTTAGCCTTGTTGGCCTGTGTTCGCCTATGCACTGCTCTGGAAGGGCCTGTGTTCGCCTATGCATTGCGCTGGAAGGGCCTGCATCACCCTCTTTGGGCTTACGCTGCCCCTGCGCTGCCCTGACTGGGCCTGCGTTTGCCCTGCATGGCTCCTGCTGCCTCTACGTTGCCCCTGGCTAGGCTCTTGCTGGACTGTGTAGCATTGGTTGCCCTCTGTGTTGCTGGATATGCTGCCTCTCTGCAGCTATTGTATTCTTGGCCTTGGATCAAAATCCCTCGTCAATACTGCCCCTCGCTGCACTACAAACTCTTCTTGAAATTCTTAGCAAACCACGCCCTAGAATTTCAGCTTAGCTTTAGTGCTCTGCCAATGTGTGTATTCTCCAACTATCCCCAAGCCCTTCTCTTATACTTCTCATTGACAAATCAACGACCATGATCTAATCTCTAATCGACAGCTAAGATTAGAAGCTGCTTGATCCACGTCACTTAGAACATTCTCATCACATGTTTAATTTAATTCACTTTAATCTTTTAATTTTCCTAAGTTAGACTTAGGTTCCTTAATTAAAAATATTAATTATTTGAATAACTATCAAACGAGATCGAATTTCTCCAAACGCTTTCTGGGTCTTGGAGATCTCATGTACTCCAGCTCCTCCACAAAATTTCGGAGCTAGAGCACATCCGATGCTACCCAAAATCTCAACACTCCCTCTTAGCGAGGAGTGTGCTCTAGCAATACTTCTACACTGAAGCATTGCCTTGATCTCTGGCATCGGTCCCTGCGCTGATGCTTGGCCTGTTGCCCTCCATCATTGTGCTGTTGCTACTCTTTGTACTACTGTGCATGACTCTGACATAGTCACTGCCACATCTGTACTCCAACTCCCTCTCAAATTGCTACATCTGTACTCCAACTCCCATAGCACTACCACTGTTAACTGCTGATTTGCAACTTAGTGGTCGAGAAGTAAGCAACTGAAGGATCCCTGCACAAATACTGACAGACAAGTCAGTCAGGCTACATCTCATCACTGAAGCTCCCTCGGCTGCTGCTCTGCGCTGTCCTCCTGAACCCACTGCGCTGCTACAGCACTGCACTGCGTAAGCACTGCATCTTCTGCACTGTGTAAGCATTGCATCTTCTGCACTGCTCAAGTCCCATTAGCCCCTCTGCACTGCTGATTCTACGCTGCTACTGCCTCTGCACTGTGCTGCTCCCTCTACAACGTTCAACTCTGCTCTCTGCTTCATTGTGATCCTCTGCACCTGTTGTCGCACAGATTGTCAAGGCACCGTGACAACGACTCAGATTGGGGGCTGTCACTTTTATCCCCAATCTCTCTATTTAAATTGTCTCCTTGCAAGCTAAGGGAGGTAGACCCTATTATAAATGAGGATGATAAATCCAGGAGACACAGCTAAAACGTCAAATACTTGATAGAATGAACGAGATTCCACAGCTCTAAATTAGATTTCATGCTTAAGACCAGTGCCTTATGGAGTCAAACAAGATCCCGTTATACAATTATAAACAGGTAAATGATGATTAACTGCTGCTTATTAAAACATGATTGATCACAATGATATTTAATTGAAAATGCCACAACCATGAATAACATTAACATGAGAATGGCAAATGCTTAAAAGATTTCCAAAATTAAGATGTTCCAATATGACCTGGTTCGAAAATCAAGATGTTCCACAGTCAAACTTTGGAATAAAAAAATTTAGCACATTTGACTATAGAAAATTTGAAATTTTTTTAATATTTTTGTATTTTCTAGATTTTTTTTTTCTTTTGAACTTTTTTTGAAATTTTTTATTTTTTATTATTTTTTATTATTTTAGACTAATCTATACAAATCTAAAATCTAAAATCCTAAATTCTAAAAATATAATCTAAAGTTTAACAATTAAAGACAGATATCAAAACTAGAGCTAAACTAAACTAAAAGTCGAACTAAACAAAATTCAAATCTAAACTAAATAAATAAATAAATAAAAATACACCCTAACTAAAACCTAATCCAACAAAATCGAATTAAATTAGAATTAAAACTAGAAATGAAATAACAAAAATTAAAATAAAAATCGAATTTAAAATCTAACACATTAAAACGATGCTATCAAACTACACATTTAAAAAATCGAACAAAAAAATAGAATATACAATCTAAGACTATGATGCAAAACGAAATGAAATCGACTTAAACTATTAAAAAGAAATCGATCAAATCATATATACATTCAACGTTTGTTTTTTATGGTGCGTTTGCAGCTTCTGTGGTATGCTTGCAAGTCGAGGAGCGGACGGCGTGAGGAGCTGAGGAGAGGGAGGAATGTGACGGCTATGAGAACGCAGGCAGGGCGGTGGAGAGAGGAAAGCTTGGACGCCAAGGCAGAGGCTCGGATTGGACAGGGAAAACGTAGAGGGCGATGGGTGTAATATCCCCAACGGGAAATAAACAGTAATACACAGCAAACAAACAAGCAGCTATATAGAACAAAATGCCAAATCGAGGTTTTGGACAGCAGCATTAATTGCTGTTTGCACAGATTTTGAGGAGGCCGTACAGCTGCATTTATTGCAGATTTCTGGGCACGCAAATCGAGGAGAACATACAACATTTATTGCTATTCTGTTTTTGCTGTTTGTACATTTTCCGAGGCGGTGGTTAAGCACGAAAAACGAGATAAGTTGTAAAAGTCTGTTTGCTGATTTTTATTTTGCTGAATATTTCTCTCACTGTAAAAAGCATTTTTCCAGAAATAAGAAGGAGCTTTCGAACTGGTTTTCCCTAAGAGTTGTAGGGGGTTTTTCCAGGGTCACCTTGACCAAAAATCAGCGTGTCTATTTTTCTGTGTGTAGCTAATTTATTTTGCTGAGTTTTATTTTTGCAATTTCCAGCATTTGAAAATTTCTAGAATTTGTGTTTTCAGAAAATATTTATTTTTTCAGCTTGTTGAATGTATGGCTATGGGAAAAGGGTATTTGTTCATTTTGGATATGGTAGAAACTTGAACTGGAGGGAAACTATAAATTTCTACATGGTATCGTAGCTTGAGGCCGATGCGATTTTGGGACAAGAAGGAGGAAAATTGCATCACGTATTTTTCACTCGTAAAATTTCAGCATCTCACATAAAGCTGATTTTTCACAAACAACAGTTTTATCTTTACCACAGCAGTGCTATTTTTCAGTTTTAGGACAGCAGGATGTCTTTGGGATTGAGGGTGGATGATAGGTTGGATGGGCATTCCAATTACAACATTTGGAAGGAGAGAATGCAGAGTATCTTTGAGGAGGCAGAAGTCTGGGACATTATGGTGAATACCACACAGAACCCTGTAAATGTGCCTACTGATGCTACTCAGTTGGCAGCATATAATAAAAAGAACAACAAGGGTAAGAGATTGATTCTAGACGGAATCAAAGACTATTGCATTCCTCATGTGAGAGGGAAGAGAAATGCTCATGAGACGTGGACAGCATTGTCCAATCTCTACCAGAGTACCAATGAGAACCGGAAAATGGTCCTGAAGGAGAAGCTGAAGACCATTAAGATGGGTAATGATAGTGCAGTTGGATATCTCACAAAGATTACTAATGTGAGAGATGAGTTGGCAGCGATTGGAGAGGTCATTCCACCCACTGAGTTGGTGCGGATTGCAGTGAATGGCCTCCCCAGTTCATGGATGAACTTTGCTGATGGGGTTTGTGCACGTGAGACCCTTCCCACAGGGGAGAGGTTTTGGGATGATTGCATTCAGACAGAGATCAGGAAAGGTCAGCTTGGGGCAGCCAAGCCAGTTGAGCAGGATGAGGATGTAGCACTGTTGGCAGGACGCAAGAAAGGCAAAGGGAAGAAGCAGGCTTCCACAAGCAATGGTGGGGCAAAGGCAAAGGTAAAGGTAAACAGGATAACACACAGAAGGACTATTCCAAAGTGAAGTGTTGGAATTGTCAGAAGATGGGACACTATGCAGTTGTGTGTCTGGAGAAGAAGAAGAAGAAGGGGAAGAACCAGAGCATGGCAGCTTCAGTAGAGGTTGAGGACTTTGCAGATCGTTTTGACCGGGAGTTTGGGTTCATTGCGTGTGAGTCCTCTAGTGGGCAGGATTACCGCTAAGCATGTGTTCAGAGGGAGCATGCATTTCCCTCGATTAGCGGAGCATCTTCGGGTATCTGGTATGTGGACAGTGGGGCTTAACGTCACATGACAGGAGTCCGTGAGTACTTCTCAGAGCTTTCAGAGAGTGGCACTGATGTAGAGGTAGTACTCGGTGATGACAGAGTTGTTAGAGCAGTCGGTGTGGGAACATTGACATTTCAGAGGGAGTCCAAACTTCCCTTGAAGGTGTCAGATGTTCTTTATGTGCTGTGGATGAGAGAAGAACCCCATATCCGTTTCATTCGAGGACGAGGACAGAGATACTATTCGTGAGGACAAAGTTGATGTACTGGTGGGCACCCACCGATTCCGGCCTAGGAGGATAGGTGTACGCTCATGCAAAGGTGTACAAGTCATATTTCCATCTTTGGCATTGAGCAAGAGGCACCGTACAAATAGTAGCTAGCGCTTCCGAGCAAGCAGAGATTTGGCACCGCAAGATGGGGCACATGTATCATGGAGCCTTGAGGACTTTGCGGGAGATCACTACAGGTGTGCCAGATTTCAGTACTGATCACTTTGATACTTGCAGAGGATGTGCGATGGGCAAGTTTGCCAAATCCCCTTTTCCCAGCAGTGACAGCAGAGCGACCGGGATACTTGATTTGATTCATTCCGATGTGAGCGGTCGGATGTCTCATGTTTCCTTGAGTGGATATGAGTACTATGTGTTATTCATTGATGATCACTCCAGGAGGACCTGGATTTATTTCTTGAAGACCAAGAGTGAGGTCTTCAAGCGGTTTCAAGAGTTCAGAGCTCTTGTGGAGACACAGACAGGTCGGAAGATCAAGTCCTTGAGGTCGGACAATGGAGGAGAGTACACCCTTGGAGAGTTTGTTGACTATTGTGCGGAGGCAGGCATTAGGAGGGAGCTCACTGTTCCTTAGAACCCCCAGCAGAACGGGGTTGCGGAGAGGAAGAACAGATCCATCGGAGGGGCTGCCAAAGCCATGTTACATGATCAGGGGTTGCCATTGTTTTTGTGGGCAGAGGCCTGCAACACAGCTGTTTACTTGCAGAACAAGAGTCCGCATCGTGCCTTGGGGCACATGACTCCGGAGGAGGCTTTTTCTGGGAAGAAGCCTGATATTGGTCATCTTCGTATCTTTGGGTGCATTACATACTCCTACCTACCCAAGGAGAAGAGGACCAAACTAGAGCCCACCGCAGAGAAGGGTATCTTTGTGGGCTACAGTGAGACCTCCAAGGCCTTTCGGATTTACATTCCTGCACAGAGGAAAGTTGTTGTCAGGCGGGATGTGAAGTTCGAGGAGGACAAGGCCTTTAGGAGGTCACGGGAGTTAGAGTATCTGGATCAGCCAGACCCTCAGCAGTAGTTGAGTCAGTTGCAGGGATCCAGTGGGCAGGGATCAGGAGGATCCGGAGGTACATCTATGACGATGTCAGGTCCGTCAGTGGGGAGTGGCTCGCAGAGTCAGAGGGGTGGTGCTATGGGCAGCACGCAGAGCAGTCCACAGAGCAGTTCACTGGGGAGTCCACCGATGGACAGTTCACACGGTACCTCAGCATCTACAGGTTCAGGTGCAGGCAGGAGGACAGCAGACAGACAGTCAGGAGTTCAGGCTCCTGATGTTGAGGAGGAGGAGTTTTATTCTCCGGCGGGAGAAGTGCACTCAGGGAAGAGGAAGCCCAAGTGGCTTCAGGACACCTCGAGAGATGCCACATCTGTTGCTGAGCCTAAGAGGCCGGTCAGAGAGAGCAGACCACCTGAGAGGTTTTGTAGCTATATGGCAATGGCTACCAGCATCCTTGACTCTCAGCCTTCTAGCTATGAGGAGGCAGCTAGCCAGCAGGTCTGGAGAGAGGCCATGCAGGAGGAGTATTCTTCTATCATGAAGAATGATGTTTGGGAGGTGGTGCCGAGGCCTGAGGGCAAATCCGTGGTTACTTCCAGATGGCTTTACAAGGTAAAGCATGCTGCAGATGGCAGCATTGAGAAATTCAAAGCGAGGTTTGTGGCCAGAGGGTTCTCCCAGGGCTATGGGCAGCACGCAGAGCAGTCCACAGAGCAGTTCACTGGGGAGTCCACTGATGGACAGTCTGCCACCGTACTCCCCGCATCGCGCGGTGTTCGAAAGGGGCAGGAGGACGCGATGTACGCTCGTGGAGTTCGTGCCCTCGATGTTGAGGAGGAGGCTTATTCTCCCATGGGAGAAGCGCACCGTGGAAGAGGAAGCCCAAGTGGCTTCGTGAACACCCGAGAGATGCCACATCCGTTGCTAGCTCAAGAGGCTTGGCCGTAGCGAGCGTACCACCTTGAGAGGTTTTGTAGTTACATGCGCGGCCACCAAAGATCTCGACTCCGAGCCTTCTAGCTATGAGGAGGCAGCTAGCCAGCAGGTCTGGAGAGAGGCCATGCAGGAAGAGTATTCTGCTATCATGAAGAATGATGTTTGGGAGGTGGTGCCGATGCCTGAGGGAAAATCCGTGGTTACTTCCAGATGGCTTTACAAGGTAAAGCATGCTGCAGATGGCAGCATTGAGAAATTCAAAGCGAGGTTTGTGGCTAGAGGGTTCTCCCAGGTAGAGGGAGCTGATTATGAGGAGACCTTCGCTCCCGTGGCTCGATATACTTCGATCCGCTCCATTATATCGATAGCAGCAGAGATGGGTTGGAAGATCCACCAGATGGATGTGAAGACCGCATTTCTCAATGGCTTCATACAGGAGGAGGTGTACATCGAGCAGCCACAGGGCTTTGAGGTGCATGGGAAGGAGTCCCATGTGTGCAGACTGAAGAAGGCCCTTTATGGCCTGAAGCAAGCTCCCAGAGCTTGGTACTCCAGGATAGATACATACTTGCAGAAGATGGGTTTCACAAAGAGTGAGGCAGATCCGAACCTTTACTATATTGTGATAAGTGAGGAGCCTCTCATTCTGGTGTTGTATGTGGATGACTTAGTCATTACAGGTGCAGAGAGACTCATAGAGCACTGCAAGAGAGATCTTGCGGCGGAGTTTGAGATGAAGGACATCGGCCTGATGCATTACTTTTTGGGTTTGGAGGTGTGGCAGGAGGAGGGGCATTTCTTCCTGGGACAGGGGAAGTATATTGTGGACATCCTTGGCAGATTCCACATGGAGGATTGTAGACCCATGTCGACACCGATGATCACCAACTGGAAGAAGCTTCATGCTTCGGATTCCGAGTTGGTGAATCCCACATTGTACAGACAGCTGATTGGTTCCTTGATGTATTTGGTCAACACTAGACCAGATATTTGTTTTGCAGTCAACACGATGAGTCAGTTTATGTGTGAGCCTAGGAAGGTTCACTGGGTGGCTGCAAAACACATTTTGCGGTACTTGTAGGGGACAGTGGATTATGGTTTGGACTACAGGCAGGGGGATGGAGTGAGATTGGCAGGTTACACTGATTCTGATTGGGCAGGTTGTGCTTCTGATAGGAAGAGCACTTCAGGGTGCTGTTTTGGGTTGGGTTCGACAGTGGTGTCATGGTTCAGCTGGAAGCAGTAGTCAGTGGCATTGAGTTCAGTGGAAGCAGAGTATATGGCAGCCAGTCTAGCTAGTTGTGAGGCCATTTGGCTTCGCAAGATGTTGTTTGGCTTATTTGGTCAGCCGTTGAGACCTTCAGTGATCTACTGTGATAATCAGAGTTGCATTAAACTCACGGAGAATCCAGTATTTCATGACAGGTCAAAGCATATCGGGATCAAATATCATTTCATCAGAGACTATGTTCAGAAAGGAGCTATGAAGCTTGAGTATATTCCCACTGATGAGCAGGTTGCAAATATTCTTACCAAAGCCTTACCACGGGGCAAGCATGTCTACTTCAGAGACAAGATGGGTGTGGTGAGGAACACCTTCCTCGATAAGAGGGAGTGTTGAAATTTGGTTACCGGAGGACAGGTGGTCCCCTAAGGCTTTGATCTTTGGCCTAGGGAAAAGTGTCCAAAAGAATTTAATTTTTCTCCTAAAGTGACTTTATAAAGTTATAAAGTCAAATCTAATTTAAAAGTGACTTTAAGTGATAAAGTTACTAAAGTAACTTTATAAAACATAGTCGTAATTTCTTAAAGGGACTCTTAATAAAGTCAATATAAAATTAGAAAGGAAAAAGACCTTTTGGAAATAAAAGACTAAGTGGGTCTTTATTAAAGTGGGGTGAATTAAAAATAGAAAGTGAGATTTAAATGAGCATTTAATTCCTGCCCCCAGTTTTCATCTATCTCAGCCCATCGAGATTTCAGGGATTCCCCAAAAGTCACTTAGGGTTAGGTTAAAGGAGGAAAAGGGAGGAAAAGGTCATTCATCTCTTTCATGAGCGTATTGGGAGAAGGAGAGAAAGAAAGGTTGTCGCACAAATTGTCTGTGGCACCGCGACAACGGCTCAGATCGGGGGCCGTCACCTTTATCCCTAACC